>JBBPMG010000089.1:0-61613 GCA_038090195.1 Boletellus deceptivus
CCGGCGGGGGGGGGGGGGGCGTGGTAAAGGGGGGGGAGGAATCCGGGGCGGCCCTCGGGGGGGGGGAGGTGTGTGGGAGGGCAGCGGGCGGGAGGGACGGCTTACGGTTGACGAGGTCGGCCAGGGGGCGGTCGATGAGCTCGGCGTCGGACCAGCCGAGGAGCTCGGCGACGGCGCGGCCGCAGAACCAGACGGTGGCGTCAGGGGAGAGGACGAGGACGATGGCGTCGGCGAGCTCGTGGATGAGGAGGTCGGCCCAGCGCTTGCGCTTCGTGAACTCGAACGCGGCGGGGGGGCTCGCGGCAGACATGGTCATTGGGGACAAGAAGGGACAGGCGTGGAGACAGGTAGTACTAATGACGTCGTCGCCCGCAACCCTCCCGGCAGAACCCGGCTCAGATGATGCAGTACCCGCCGTCGACGCGGAGCTCGGCACCGGTCACGAAACGCGATGCATCGCTCGCGAGGAACACGATCGCGCCCTGTCGTTACGTCAGCACCGCGCGGCACTCCCCGGCACGGCCACGCACCGCGAGGTCCTCCGGCTCGCCCATCTTGCCCATCGGCGTCAGACTCTCCCACGTTTTCTGTGCCGCCGTCAGCCGGCGCGGCACGGAGGCCGCCGGGTGCGCACCTTGAGCTCGGCATCGTGTGCGAGGATCGTCTTGGTCAGCTTGGTCAGCATGTACCCCGGGCTGAGCGTGTTCACGCGCACGCCCTTTTTGGCCCACTCGACCGCGAGGCTGGACGCCATGTGTCTGACCGCTGCCCACGTGTCAGCCACCCGCCCGGCACGGCGGAGCACTTACCCGCTTTGGATGCATTGTACGGCGTTTGCGGCTGGGCGCTGCTGAGCCGGCGCGCACCAGACCGGGCGACGGGCGACGCACCTGGGGGATGTTGATGATCTGCGGGCGCACGTCAGCCTCCGCGCCGCAACCGCCGGGCACGCCGCACCGATGCACTCATGCTCGCCACGAGCACGATCGACCCCCCGCCCTGGGGGATCATGTTGCGCGCCGCCTCCCGCGCGGTGAAGAACGCGCCGTGCACGTTGATGTCGTACAGCCGCTTGATGCGGTCGAACGGATAGCTGCCCGCCCGCTCAGCTCAGCCCGCCCGCCCGACGGACCACTCACTCGAACGCCGCGTAGTTCTCCACGATCCCTGCAGGCCAATCAGCGTCGCGCTCGGTCCCGTCCGGATCACCACCCACCCGCAGACGCAACCACAGAGTCCACCCGCCCAAACGTGTCCATCACCGTCTCAAACGCCTTCTGGACGGACAGCTCCGACGACACGTCGCACCCGACACCGATCACCTCCAGCTTGCTGTCAACTTGCGGCCGCCGTCAGCAGCACCCCCCACGCCGAGACGCGAGCACCGACCGTGTGCGTTCTGGACGAGCTCGTCCGCCGCCGCCTTGGCCTCGCTCTCCTTCAAATCGATGATCGCCAGTCGCGTGCATCCCCTGCCAGACCCGTCAGCGTCCCGCCCCACCCCCGTCCTGCTCACCTACGACTGGACGAACGCATTGCAAAACTCGTTTCCAAGTCCTCGCGCAGCTCCGGTGACGACACACACCTGCAACATGATCCGCTCCCTCAGCGCCTCCCCCCGCCGCCGCCGGACAAGACCTCACCTTGTTCTCTAGCGAAAAGGAGGGAAGCACCCGGGGGGCCCTCCGTGGGACCGCAGTGCTCTGCAGCCTGGCATGGCCCGCCACCGAACGAGACGCGCCCAGGGCGCGCGGAGCGAAACGGGCAAACACTGCAAAGCTCATGGTGTGGAAATGCGGAGTGGGACGAGAGAAATTAACCAGTCCGCTTTTAAGCAAGTCGGCGGTTATGTTATGCGCTCGGCCCGCCCTGACAGCCGCAGCATGCCCGCGCCATGATCCGACCTGCCTCCTGGTATTAGAACACCGTCGTTCAGACATGACTACCCGTACTTCATACTAGCCCACTTGAGCGGAAAAGAACGTATCATAAAAAGGGTATCAAGACCTTGCGCTCGTCGGCCCCCAAAACAACGTACACGAGCAGTCAACGAGCCAAAAGAAGACGAAAAAAAGGACCAAATCAAGGCCGACTCCACAGCCCGCATGGCTCAGATGCATGCAAACTTGGATTTGCGTCTCTGCAGCTCGTCCATCCGAGAATCAAGCTGTGCCCGGGCGCGTTCCTTGGCCCGCCGTTCCTCGTCCAACCGTGACTCGAGCGACTGCTTTTCTTCCACGATCGACCTCCGAACGCTGGCAACCTCACGACGCGCTTCTTGCAGCTCGTTCCGGGCCGCGTCTAGCTGTGCGCTCACGCTGTCCCGCTCCCTCGCAATCTCCGTGGCCTGCATCCGCGCTTTTCGCACTGGTCCATGCGGATCATGTCAGTAACTCGCATCTCGCCCTGGTGACCGTCAACGTACAGTTCTTCTCCGAATCACTCAACGACGTCTCCAGCGTGCTCACGAGATCCATGTGTGTCGCCAGGTCGCTCTCGCAGTGCGACAGCTGCTTGTTGAGCGTCTTGATCATTACCTCCTGTTCGCTAATCTGCTTCGCCTGGTCCTCAATCTTGGCTGCCGCACCCTTGGGATCGAAAACTCCTCCCCCAGCGCCACTGATGGAAGCAACAGACGTCGCCGGCGAGTCCATCTGCGAGTCCCTGGACGTCGAGGGCGACATGGCCGATGATTGAGTCGATACACTCGAGTGGGACTCTTGCGTCTTCGGTGCGGGAGGCGGTGGGACTGATGGAGGTGGTGTCGGCGGTGGCAGTTTACCGTTCAAGCCGTTCACTCTTGAGAACGCCATGTTCCGATCCGATGTAACGCGCTGGGGAGTATCTTGGATAATACCAGAATTGCGTGCTAGCTGTGCCTGCAGATCGCGCACCGCGTTCTCCTGCTTGTTCTTGTCCGCTAGCAAACTATCCTTCTCATCCTTGACACGCCGGAGGTTGTCCTGCATCTCAGTAATCAGAGAACGATGTCTCTCCAGCTCGTCCACGAGCGATTCCCTTGCTTGCGCAAGTTCCGTCTGCTCTGCAGTCACCTTCTCGAGTTCGGCCCTGACTTTTTGCAGCTCTCCCCGAAGGCTGCCATTGTCCGACCGCGCACTCGTGAGCTCCTCTTCCATGGTCGCGACGATCTCCGTTTTCTCCTTGATGGATCGGCTTTGAGCGGCCTGTGCCGCGGAAAACTCGCTAGATGCGATGCGGTACGTTTCAACCTGTTCCCTGAGTCTGTCGAGGTTCCCCTGCAAGGCGTCTCGCTCGCTTTCATGCCTCTTCTTCATCTCGGTTAGGCTCGTGGCAGAATACTGTCGCTCCCTCTCCAATGCCTCGGCATATTGCTCCTGACAAGTCTTCAAGTCGACACGAACATTCTCCAGTTCTCTCTGGAAATCCAGGCGTTCCTGCATGAGCTTGTCGTGTGTATCCGAGTGTTGCTGCTCGAGCTTCGCCAGAGTCGCCGCAGACCGGCTGCGTTCCTCGGCAAGTGCACTCTTGGACGCCGCCCGCGTTTCTTCAAGGATGGTAGCATGCTGGTCCTGCGCGCTCTGATGGGCAGACCTCAAGGCGGCTAGAGCGGCTTCACGATCTTCCTGAAGCTTTGTGATTGCGCCCTCATGCGTCTTCGTAGCTTTCAGCCGTTCTTCTTCATGCTGCAGGTCGCAGACACGAAGAGCCTCGAGATGGGTTTTTTTGAGCTCCGCTACCTCGTCTTCGTGGCCACGGGTGACCTCTTGGAGGACAGCAGCTTGTCGTTCCAGAAGAGCTTGCATCGCTATCTCGTGCTCTTCGCGTGCACTCGTAGCAGCAGCGGCAGCTTCTTGCTCAAGTCGTGCCATCGCCTTGGTGAGACCCTCGATCTGCGCTTCCGACTGTTCCTTGACGACTGCCAGCGCGGTGACGTGCTCCCGCTTCATAGTCTCTCGTCTTGCCCTGTAATCCTCCTCCTTGTTCGCGATGATCAGAGCATGTTCAGACTTGAGCTTCTCCATATCCTCCGCGTACATGGCATCTCTTCTCGCGATAGCGGCGGCATGTTCCTCTTGTAGCTCACGAAGAGCTTCATCGCGAGCAGACTGCGACTCAGATAACGAACAGTCACGTGCCTTCTCGGCCATGCGCATTTCGCTCGCATGGTCTTCGCGGATGCGGTCGAGCATGGAGGCAGCATCCTCGGCCTGCTTGCGCAGTGCCTCGGCGTGGTCATTGCGGAGTCTCGTCAATCCGTTGTAGTATTCTTCTTCGGTACGATGCAGAGCCGCTGCGGCATCTTCCTCCTTGCGTTTCACCGCATCAGCATGTTCCGACGTCGCCTTATCAAGCGCATCTTGGTGTTGTTCGGCCAGTCGCTCAAGGGCAGCCTTGCCTTCCAACGATACACGCTGTAGCTCTTGCTCGTGGACTGCATGCAGTCTTCCAAACGCCTCTTCGTGATCTTGCAGGGCTCTGTCGAGAGCAGATGTCGCTTCAGACAGTTGCCTTTGGAGACCTCCAACCGTGACCTCATGTTCGTCCTTGAGGCGCGCGACTAGCTCATCGATTTCCGTGCCTTTCGCCTGAAGAGCTGCCTGGTGCGCGGCACGCAAGGCGTCGATGGCAATACTATGCTCATCTTCTGCTTTCTTGATAGCGCGGATCAACTCCTGCTCGCGTTGACAAACTGACTCCAACTCGGTCAGAGTATGATCATGCTTAGCACGTAATCCCTCGAGCTCGGTTGACATATTCAACGTCTATAAACGTGACGCGTTAAAAACATATACATCACTCGATAAAAGACAAACATACTTGATCTCTGGAGAGGGTGATGAGCTCGTCGTGCGCACGACGAATCTGGGTCAGCTGATCGGTCAAGGAATTCACTATTTCGTTGTGCTGTGATTCTTTCTGTGCCATAGCCCTGAACGGAATCGAGTTCTCGAATGTTGACAACCAAGAGTCACCGAAAGAGAACACTTACAACATAAGTTCATTGAGGCGATCCAAAGATTCATCCACGTCCGCGTCGGCATTGAGGTCGTTGATAGCAGGCGACACTCCATGCAGTTGCATGTTCTTCCGAACGGCGTTGAATTTTTGGATGGTCGTGAAGGAAAGGTGCATGGTTTGATCCTCTGGCACCTTCACTATCTCGGTCGGAAGCGGAGCTGCGCCTGCTTGCTCTTTCTCTCTCAAAGTAATTTCCAAAGCACTGATCTCCGCCTCGCGCTCCTTCAGGACTTCCTGCAGACGCATTATTTCTTTCTCCATGCTTGACACAGAGCGCTGTTCGGTTGGAGTGACGCTGCCATTGTGATTGGAGATAGAGGGAACAAAAATAGGAGGACTAGGGGAGTGTGAAACCGAGCTAGAAGTACCATGACTAGAGTTGGACATTTTGCGAGAGCGTGACGATGAAAATTCCTGCGACAACGATAGCGAAGGCGAAAGCGAGTGAGAAACCGATCTTGTCACAGGAGATGCGTGAGCTCGACTGGACAAGTGCATGATACATGACAATACCTTCCATGAAGCGACTCCAGTGAAATCGCTTTCCCGAAAAAAGGCCTCCGTGCGGGTGAATCGAACTGCGAGTCAACTGCCACTTCCTTGTTCCTCAAGCTGACCTTTTTCCGCCGAGCAGGCGTCATCTCCAGGCTTTCGAGGGTGGGAAACTCGGGGATGGTCGAGTCAGCAAGTTTGGCCTCTTGAATCTGAGCAGCAAGGTCGGCTATCTCTTGCAAAGCGTCGCGGTATTTAACGGTGACAGAGGAAAGATCGGCAAGCGTTGCAGCGTGTGTCTGTTGTAGTGCGATCAGCTGGTTTTCTACCGAGAGGTCCACTGCAGCTGGGGTGCTGACACCGGAGGACGAGGACCCGACAGGTATGTTCAGATCCTGGAAGGTTCGTTTTGCTTGCTCGACTTCTCCAACCATTCCGCTTAAACGAACACGGTCTTGATCGGCTTCCTTCCTCTTCCGTTCCCATTCCTGCATTTTGAGCTCAAGATCCTTCACCTTGCTCTCGCGTTCTTCAAGGTCTGTGCGCCAACTTTCTCCATCTCGTTCTAGGCTCTCCAACCGCGCCTGGAGTCCTGCAACCTCTTGGTGGCGCCTCTCGCTCTCACTCTCTAGTCGTACAATAGTCTGTTGCAGGGAGAGAACAGATTCGTCAGATTTGGCAAGGCGGACTTCCAGCTCCGAAATGTAAGATGCCGAATGAGATTCGGCATCTCTGTAGCGAGCGAGCTCCCGTTTGAGGTCGGCCAACGACTCGCTAGAGGACAGCGAAGTCTCATCATACGACTTCACTCTGTCTTCAAGATCACGGACGTATGCCTATGGTACACGATGAATACGTAGAGGGAAAAAATGTTGTAAATCCGACGTACTTCGGTGGAGGTTTCTCGTTCGGTCAGCTTTGCCAATCGTGACCTAAGCTCCTCAACGTAGAGCTCCGTGGCGGTATGCCTTTCCGTTATTTGTGCCAGCTCTTCTTCCTTCTCTTCTACCAATTCGTTCGTTAAACGCAAAGCCGCCCGGTTCAGCCCCAACTCGGCCTCCATGGCACTGATTGTCTTCTCGTATTCCTCAATGACGGGCCCCACGATCTCTTCGTACTTCGCAGTTCCACCTATACTTCCACCGGTAGACGACCGATGACGTTCGCCAAGCTCACGGCGGAGCCGTGCAAGTTCTTCTGTGCGATCAACATACTTTTCCCTCAGATCTTCATAGTTGTTCTGGAGCTCAGTCATCTGAGCGAGGATCTTCTTGTTGGAGCCCTCTGTCACATCCGGAAGAACAGAACCCGACTCCCCGAAAGCGGAAGCAGAGACAACACCGCCTTGCTTGAGTTGCTTGAGCTCTTTACGCAAGCGAGTGACCGTGCCCTGGAGCCATTCCATGTCATCCCAGCCATCCTCTTTTTCATTGACAACCGCTCGATTTTTTATATTTCTAGCTCGATTCGCGTATTTGAGAGTGTTGACCGTCTCACCTACGTTCCACTCGGTCGGGCTGACACATGCGATCATGAGAGTGTGCGAGTTGCCCCCCAGCGAGTCTTGGAGAAGGCGAGTGAGCTTTGAGTCACGATACGGTACGTGAGAGCTGGTGTGAGACTTTGCGCGAGAAGGGTCGCCGAGGGCTGAAATGACATTGCCCAGGGCCAAAAGACCGCTATTAATAGAGATACCCTCTTTGATACGCTCACCGGCGGCGGCGGTTCGTTTGAGCTGAGCTTGAAGTCAGTTGACAGTAAGATCAAGAGAAGAGGCCAATTACCCGCTCTGAGCCGGCCAGATCGACGAAGTGGAACTTGGACACGATTGTCGTCCATTCGCCGCTATCGTCATCATTGTCAGTGGTCCGAGTATCTGGCGGTCGTAAACCAAGCGAACTAGCCGGTCGCAAACCTCCCCCCCTTCCCATCGCTGCATGGAAACTAGGGGTAGCTGGCCGCCCCATAATAGGAGAAGAAACCCTCGCGGCGGTGGGTGAACTAGTATAATGAGATCCCGGACGGGCAAGTCGCGAAGGCGAGCGACCATTCGGAGGCAGGGGGGACGACGACCTAGGAGGGGGCCCAGAACCCATAAATCTCTTCTGGGTAAGAGTCAGAGAAAATATGGCATGTGAACGGGAGGATTGGGCATTCATGTCGGTCTCGTTCGTACGCCGGATGGAAGTCCCCTGTCGAATGAGGCTGCATACTGATCAGTCTGTGCCTACAGGGCGCCGACGGTCACGTACTTCATGACTTCGTTGCTGTTTCGAACGTTGACCTCTCGGAGACCGCCCCAAATTATGGAACCGTCTTTCCCTTCCCTTATCTGTACTTCGCGACGGGCACTGGTGGCCTCATCCGAACTCAAAAGGTCAATCAAATCCTCATTGTACACTTCTATGAATGAACCCTTGACACTAAAATTCCAAGACCCGCCACGTTCGTCCTTGAGCTTCTTTGCCTGGGAGAATATCGTTGATACGGCACGGGGTATGATGCCCATGCCGTTATTTGGATCAGAAGGATTGGCGTCGAGGTCGATACCAGTCATGGTAAATGTCTTGCCACTGCTAGTCTGCCCATAGGCGAGAATGGTGCAATTGAAACCCTCGAGGAAGCGCGAAATGAGAGGCTGAGCAGTGGTGGTAAAGAGTGCATGCTGTGTGGTACTGGGGGAATGGACCTGGTCATAGGTAAACACTTGTTTTTTTCCTGGCGTGGAGGGACTGGAGAGCGCGGTGGCAGAGCCGGAAGCGGCGGGTGCAGCAGAGACGGCGTCGACAGAGACGATGGTGGACGACGTTGCGTGAATGACCGTTCTCTGGAAGCGAGCAGGAATCGATGCCAGGTCTGCAGACGTTGTGGGCCGGATGCGCAGCGCTGTGGAGACGTGAGACGGGTGCGGGGAAGAAACAAGAAGGACTCGCCGACTTGGACAGAGGTCGTCGCGCTCGCCGGGGTCGACGGCGACGGCGACGAGTGAGGCGCCATCGCGCTGGTGTTGACGGTGGTTGGAAGGGAAATGGCGGCCGTTGCCGACCCGCGCGTTTCAGCTCACACGGCGCGTGCTGACATCCCGCACACACACCCGCTCGGACATCGCCAAGAGGGCGACGCTCGCGGCCAGGAGTAAAATATATAGAATTATGCGGTACGGGTATGCTGAAAGCTATGGAACAACTGGGAAAAACGGTGGTGAATACGAATCAAGGATCGTGAGTGGAAACGCGTTCGGCGTGTCGTAACGAACGTTCTCTTTGTAGCCAGGTCTCTGTACGGTCGCGTTCGTCAGCCTGGCCGGATGTGTTGCGCTGGGAGAATGATGCCTCACCCGAGCTACGTGTCAAAGGAGGATTCTCATGCCAGCGCCCGCCGCGCGACGTCAAGTCGGTCGCATTCATGCGCCATTATGGTAGCCAGATTTTCACCATTTGATCAACACCAGCTGATGCCACCACATTAACCAGCTTCTCGGGCTCGCCAGACTTTGCTTCGGCCCCCTCTGCCCCATTCGCCTTTCCAGGGTTCACAGAAATCTTCTGCCGGCCCCATGCAATCGTGGCAACAAAGTGTGTGTGTGCCTCCACGGTCTTCATGCATCTACCAGTCGATAGCTCCCACATGCGAATCGTCTTGTCGTCAGAGGCCGAAAGTAAAAGTTTCCCCGAGGGATGGAAAACGAGTGCCCGGATCCAATTGTCGTGCCCAGCCTGGCACTAATGTATCAGTGTCTTCTCGGGCAACGCTAACGGACACTTTACGAGATTTTTGAGCATCTGACCACTCTGTGTGTCCCAAAGCTTGATCGTCTTGTCCCTCGATCCCGTGGCAACAAATGTGCCAGGCCTTTTTGCCCGGTCCGTGTTCTGCGGGCAAGTGAGAGAGAGGTCCGCAGCATACCGCGTGGACGAACCGGAAGGCCAGCAAGTTCGCGAATGGCACCGTACGACGCGATCGGGGCAAAAATGACCACCTCCACCTGGTGATCGTGTCCTCGGAGTTCTACCTTTTGTTCACCCGTAAGTGGGTCCCAAAGTCTGGCAGTCTGTCACATATATTCTTTTAGGGCAGCGGCGGTAAACCGACTTGGGGAACGGGTTACCTGGTCCTTGGAAGCACTGGCTAACAGTCTACCGTCGTCAGATGGAACAGCATACCGGACCCAGTCGGTATGACCGACAATCGTGCGCACGAGATGCCTTGTCAGAGTCGGTAAGTATTGCGGCCAGGCTGTGGTCCGGACTTACGCCGAGGCAACATCGAATATCCTAATCGAATGATCCCAGCTGGCACTGACAATGAACTGATCTCCTGGGAGGAAGCGGGCGGACGAAACGGCATGATCGTGACCTGTCAGTGTCTTTACGTTCTTCCATTCGTTTTGAGAGTCCCAGATCTTGATAAACAAATCCGAGGAGCATGTCACTGGTTGCGACGGCGATGAGGTGGGGACCGAGTTCACTGACGGACACCCACCCAAGAGATGACCCTTGTGGTCGAATTCGACGTCGTTGACGCCCTTTTGGTGACCCTTCAGTGTCCTCTCGAATTCACCCGTCTCCCAATCCCAGATCTTGACGGTAGCGTCTTCGCTGGCGGAGGCGAGAAGCGAGTACTGGGGATGGAAGGCGACGCGGGTGATGCTCTGCCTGTGGCCGGTGAGAACGTGCGCGGCTGGCGCGCGCGGCACCCAATCTGCCTGCATTGCGGCACGCTTGGAGGGGGCAAGCGAGAGTTCCTCCTGCAGAGACGCGTTTCGCGTCTCGAGGTCCATGATCTGCATCGGAGACGGCTCAATCGCAGCGGGGAGCGAGCGGGCGGGTGCACGCCACCTTCTTCTGCAGGCGAATAACGCTGGTCCATTTCTTCTCCAAAAGGCCAGCATACTTTGCCTTTGGGTCTGGGGCATATTCCAGGCCCGAGTCCTGCTTGAGTGCGTTGTATGCGTCAATGAAGTTGTTGGCATGGAGGTACTCGAGCATGGACTTGTGTCTGCGATGGAGGGTGAGCAAGCCGCGATGGGGTCGGTCCTCCACGCACAGTTCTTCTCTCTGGCGGTCGGAAAGGAGGGCCATGGAGTGACGCCGGCCGCGCGACTCGCTCTGGGCAGCGCCAACAGTGCTCGGGGGCGAGTGTTTTGAGTTGTTGTTCCTCCTACCACCACGACCACCACGACCACCGCGACCACGACCGACTCCGTCCGTCAGAGACTCTGGCCGTCATGCGCTACTCGACATCGAAGGCGTGAGGCCGCTTCCCGCGCATCCGCCAGGCCCAGGCGACGATCAGCCCGACGGTCAGAGGGGCCATGTCTTTGTTCTCTCGTAGTAGCGTTCCCGCTGTGCAGATGCCGGCTGTTGCGGCATGCTCCTTCACCACCGTCTCGTCGGCCACTCAGGCATGATGGAATCAGCGTCCCGGCAGCTTGCTACCAAGGTCGACATCCTTGCTGCTAGGGGCTACCGTGTAATAGCGGCCCGAGTCGTGCAGGGCAATCAAGTCCCCTTCGCCGTTCGACCCATGCTCCCTTCGACGGCAGCTTCGCCAGTCGATAGGGCTCCTCGACCACTGACCGACGCCTGGATATACTGCAGCTTGGTGACGACCAGTTCTTATATGATCTACTCCGCTGACATAAGCCAAGTCCTTCCCCCTACTCCCAAATGGCCTCTCCAGTAGTAGCGGTTGTCGGCACCTGCGATACCAAGTACGAGGCTCTCCGGTTCATCAGGCATACCATCGTCTCTACTGGATCTTATAAGCCATCCTCATCAACATTGGCGCTTACGCCTCCCCTGCCCATGCCCACACCAATATCACCCGATCGCATGTCTTGAGCGATTTGGACCTTTCTTCCCGCGACAGTGCACTAGAAACCATGACCCGCGCCATCACATCTACCCTTTCTCGCCTCTATGTTAAAGGAGTGATCGCAGCTGCCGTTGGCGCTGGTGGCTCTGGAAACACTAGCGTCTGCACCACAGCGTTTCGTAACGCCTTCCCCATCAGCTTTCCAAAGCTCCTTGTGTCTACTATGGCGTCGGGAAACACATCACACTATGTGGGCGAGACCGACATGACGACGATGTACTCTATCGTCGATATCGCGAGGATGAACTCCCTCGTTCACACGGTGGTAACCAATGCTACGTCTGCCATCGCTGGCATGGCACTCCAATCTCTGCGCAGCCAAGGCGTTGGGCCTCAAAGACAAAGTATCGCTATCACCATGTTTGGTCTCACGACCCCGTACGTCGGGCTCGAAGAACTCGGATACTCGGCCGTCACCTTCCATGCTACAGGATCTGGGGGTCTGTCGATGGAAAGGCTGATACGCCAGGGGGTGCTTCGTGAGGGTCTCACCACTAGGGAGCTCGCGAACGAACGTGTCGGGGGTGTCCTCATTGCTGGGCCCAATCACCTCGAGGCAGCAGCGGATAGGTTCATTTTCCACGTCGTTTCGATGAGCGCACTCGATATAGCCAACTTTGGTCCGGCCTCGACCGTTCCTGCAGAGGCTTCGGTAGACGTCTTGTCCACCATAACGCATCCGTCACGTTGATGCGCACGTCACCCGACGAGTCCAGCGCCTTGGGACAGATCATTGCGCACAAGCTCAGAAAGGCTTTACCGGACAGGACACATGCCCTCCTCCCTCTTCGAGGTACTTCGAGAATTGACAGACGGAGGACCATTTCGGGATGTGGAAGCAGACGAGACATTGTTCAACGCCTGCGCTCTGCAGGATCAGAATGACCTGTCGAGGAGGTAGACGCTGACATCGACGATCCTCCCTTTGCCGCTGCCGCCGTACTGGTGCTTCACAAAATGATTCAGTCTGTGGATGGATCTTTCTGATGAGACTCCTGTTCAAACATACATCTCGAGTCACGTCGTATCGTGTCAGAGTGAATCCCCAGAGCCATCGCAATCAAATATAGTAGAGAAATATCGTGCAAAAGCAGAAACAATTACAGCGTACGTAGCAAACAGGTGGGATATCCAAGTCCGTTGACCATGTCCATGACTGCTGTATGAAATCTGAACGGAAGACAGTTGGGGTAACATGTTACACGGAGATGGAAAGCCAGTGAACGCGACTTTGGAAGGAATAGATGAAATAGATTTCAGCAAACGGAAAAGAAACGTCGTGGCTTAAATAGAACAGAATCTATGTTCACAGTTGTCAGTGCTTTTTTCCTCTGCCGGAACTCGATACCATCTGACCGGGGTGATTGTCTTCAGAATGGCACCCCACCCATGTTCATGTAATTTTGTCCTCCAGCGGGTCCAGGACTCGGGTGCCGCATGACACTCTGATGCATGGCCTGCGTCTGCGGTATGCCAAAGGGAGAACCCATCATGCCCATTTGCATCTGCATTTGTAACATGGCTGGCGACATCGTAGCGGCCATGCCCGGCGACATCGCGCTGTACAACGCAGCCGGGTTGGCCATGTTGGCCATTGTATAGATCGCCTGTTGCTGCTGTGGATTCGGAGACTGAGACTGGGGTGTCGAAGCATCAGACCCGCTGCTAGATCCAACTGGTTGCTGTGCTTGCATCTTTTGCATTGCCTGCAGCTTTTCAAAGATCCAGCATCCGCGAGCGCAGCAGATGCGACAAGCGTACCTCATAAAACGCAAAATCCTGTAGGAGCGAGGTCCTCGCTGGATGGGTGTGGAAAATACGGAGCATCTCTTGTCCGGCATCCGGCATGAGCTCTTGAGTGTCACGAGAGTTCGTAACGGGCTTGCGTTCGGCAGTGTTGCTGCGCATGCTAATGAGTAACGCATCAACCACGCGATGTGAGGACGAACTTCAAGCGTATATGACGAAGGTTTGCATTAGGGATGTCGCGAACGAAAATCCATCGAACCTTGAAGACGCCTTTCCACTTGTCCGAAGCCCAGACAGTGCTACTTCGCGTATAGTCCACCTGATGATATGACGTGAGCGTGCGGTGACGTTTGACGCGCAAGTCAACATACGGGAGTCAACATTTCCGCTATCCCGCAAAAGTGACCGCTGTAGCTGGATGTCAGAACAGTAAAAATGACTGCCAGCGGAACGCCGCATTCACCTCGCGTTGACACTAAAGAAGAGGTAGATAGGGCCCCTTCCGGCGCACTCCTTAAATGCCTTGTCAAGACGCTTGTTCCCTGGGTCTGTGGAGCTCCAGATTTCATACTTGAGGGACTTGTGAACATCATCTTCAGTGTATGATTTGATGACAAAATATCGTGCCTGTAACAAGACTAGTTCGTGCATACGGGACTTCTAGAAGAACGTTACCAACAAACTGTGGTCGAATATCGAAATGCTGAGGATTATAACCCTTGGTAGCGATCAGTGTCGGGAGATCGACCGGTGAGCTGAGGAAGCCGGTGAGCGACTGAACGCCGTTGTCGCCCTGGGATTGTTGCATCTGGCCTTGTGCAAAGCCCAATCGAGGTGCTTGCATGGCACCCATCTGGTTGAGATATTGCGTAGGTATAGGTGGGACGCCGGGGACGCCGCCCTTTTGGCCTTGATTATAGCCATAATCCAGACTGGAGTTGGAAGCGCGCTCGGTGAGGCGCTTCTCTCTCTGACTCCAAGAGCCAGCGCCGGATGTAGTGCTGTCGTTTGTAGACGCGCGCTGCAGTCACAAGACATGTTGTCCGGGGAAGGTCGGATGAAAATGGAAGCACATACCGATTGTCCAGTCGGCGTCCTCCGACCTTCTAGGTCGGTGTTCAACTGGAGCTTACGGGAGGTCCCGTTTCCCGTTTGCGCAGTATTCTGGAGCATATTTCCTGGAGGGAGAGGAGGGAATTGGGTCGGGTTAGAACGAGGTGGATGGATAGACTGACCCGCCTGGAATGCAGCACTGTTCGAGTACAGCTGATTAGCGTTGTTGAGTTCCATGGCAGACAGTGCACGAGCAACGTCATCGACGCTCGTCATGGCCGGGCTTGAGAATGAGCCGCCTGGCGTACGCCAGCCTGCGCCGCCGGGGGTACCCCACGGGGAGGCGCGACCGACGGGGCTCGCAGGGTATTGGGCCTGCCCCTGAGTGCCATATTGTTGTTGGTTTGGAGGGGGGGAGCGAGGCGTGAAGTAGGACTCGTCATCATATGGGTTGACGAGTTCTTTTTCTTCGCCATATTCTTCCTCCTCCGGATCGGGAGGAGTCGGTGTCTGGCCAGCGGTAGCGGTATGCCGGGAGCCAGTCTGTTGCAGGGTCCCTGCCCGTTTGAGGTTAGAGGGTGGTATTTGCCTCTGGGCGCCGTAGGTGAGACTCTGGTGACGGCGGACGCCAGAGGAAGCAGGGGGTGGGGAGGGGACGTGGGCGGCGGAGAAATGAGGCGAGAGGGGGGAGGGATTTGCGGCAGAGGACTGCTCTGCGGGCTGTTGGTGGTCCGAAGGTGGGACGGGGTGCTAAGAGGACGGGTAAACGTGGGAGGGGGGCATGAGAGGAGCGCTCACCTCGTCTTGGCTGTTGAAGCCCCGCATCTCGCGCTCCCAGTCTTCTTCATCGCCGTCATGGCCGGCGATGGCAGATAAGCTATTCATAGTGCGTGGAGTGAGGTTGCCGGATGTCTTTGAGGCATGGCCACGGAGCGCTGGGAGACGGAGGGAGGTGAGCAGAGGAGGGGGCAGGATGCAAGGGGCGGACCTCGTTTGGAGTTGGTGGGTAGGGAGCTCTGTCTGTGGAGAGAGGTTTTCTCCCCGACGGCGCCGACACCGCCAACCCAGTCCTCGTCGACGGGCTCGTCGTCGTTCCAGAGCTGCTGGTCCTGGGACTCTTCGGAGATGGTGGCGCGTGCGCCTGTCCTGGCGGTGCGAGAGGCGGCAGAGATGGTATGATGGCGACGTACGCCAGAGGAGGGGGGAGAGACGGGGACGGGGGGCGGGGAGATGTGCTGGGAGGACATGGAGCGAGTCTCTTTGCGGGGCGATGACAAGCTGGGAGCAGTGCGACGTTCGCACCCTTGGCCACGGGCACATGACAACCACACGCATCCCGGACAAGACGGCTCAAACGGGGCAGATATGGACAGGACTAGGGTACTAGGATACTGCGAGAGACGTAGGACTAGCAGGCACGAGGCGAACAAGGGGACCCGGTGACGGCAGCACACTGAACGGGGACCCGTTGTCCTGCTTACCCGCGGTTGCGGCGAACGGGGGACGCGGGGGGGACGTCGGGCGGGGGGTGTCAGGCGGAGGTGAGGGACGGGGCCAGAGGCGGGCGGGCGGCGGGCAGTGGGCGCGCACGGACCGGCCGGCGATGAGCGAGGCTGTCGGCGTCGGCAGGCACGTGAGCACGCCGCCGGAGCGTGGCGAGGCACCGATGTCGTCTCCGATCTCCATCGCCGAGTTCGCGGCCGCCCTCCGTCGCTGCCTCCCCGCCCTTCCCCGCCCGGTCGTCGCGGTCGCCAACTCGGCCGGCCCCGACTCAACCTGTCTCCTCTTCCTCCTTCGCCAGCTCTTCCCCCCCTCCGCTCTCCTTTCCATCCATGTCCTCCACGATCTCCAGCCCGCCTCCCCCGACATGGCCACCGCCGCCGCCGCAAACGCCATCGCCCTCGGCATCCCCCATCACTCCGCGCACATCCCCTGGGGGGTCCCCCCGTTCCCTCCCAGCCCTGCCGGAAGTTCCTTGGAGCGTGTCGCGCGTGACGCCCGCTACAACGTCTTCTTCCGCGCCCTCACTTGCACGCGCATCCCCCTCCTTGCGCTCGGTCATCATGCAGACGACCAGCTGGAGACAGCCATCCTCCGTCTCGCACGCGGCTCCTCCCTTCTCGGAGCAGCCGGAATGCGTCCCCTCCGTCGCTGGGGCATGGGTTCCCACTCCCCGCTCGCCTCCTTTGCACACCTCGGCCTCAATGCCTTCATTCTGCGCCCCCTCTTGCCCTTTCCAAAGGTTCTCCTCTCCATTTCCTCCTTGCAGCTTCTCCCATTCTCAGCCCCTCTTAGGATAGGATTCTTGCCACCTGCCACGTCAATCACTTGCGTTACATCGACGATCCCACAAACTCTCAGTCGCACCTCACCCCCCGCAATGCCATTCGCCAGTGCTTACACCACGATCCACCGTTCTCCCAACCCGTGTCCTTCCCTCCCTCCCTTTCCTTCACCAAAGCAAAGGATGCCTGCGCGCTACTGCAGTCTAATGGATCCGATGACATCACTGGAACACAGCGACTCTATTCTGCCGCCATCAAGCTCGCAACCGCTGCCGAATACGTCGATCGCAAAGGCACGCCTCTCACGTCCTCCACCGAGCCATCGGCTGACAAGTACAACCCTACCCTGCTTCAGTAACATCCCATCTCACTCAGTGTGTGTTGCCCTCCCCGACCGGCACCCTCCTTCTTTCGCCCACCAAGTTACTCGATATCGTCGACCCCGATGTGCGCATCGCACTCGTCCTCCGAGTCATCCGTTACGTCTCCTTTCATCCCTGGGGATCCCTCCGTGCAGATGCAGACAGGCGTCGGAACAGTATACACCGCATTATTCGCGCTTTGTGGGCTGATCCATGCTCACTTGAACTCAACAAGTTTACAGCCGGCGGTGGCGTGCTCTGGTCTCCTGTTGTATTCAATCCGAACAAATCCCTTAGGGCCAGGGATCAACGTTCGCATGCCTCCCTCCAGTCAGACGACCATCCTTGTTGGCTGGCCTCACGAGTACCGCCCTTCTTCAAAAATCCACAGCAAGGCACTGGTTCCCCCGCCAGACTATCGGTCGACCTTACCAAACAGCTCAGAGCCGCCATATTCTCCAACATGCCCTCTGTCCCTTTCCAGATTCTTTACGACTGCCGCTTCCTCCTTTGCATTGACGCTTACCAGATGCCGACGCACGTAAAGTCTGCCTTGGAGCAACACGGCGCGTCCATCAAAGTCTTGCCATTCACCCAGTACTATTTGCCTAAAGTTGTCCTCCAGCACGAATCCTATCCTGACCAAGTTCTGGCAGTACCACAGGAGAGGGACCCTAGGCATGCAACGGCATGGATATCAATCCGGTGGATCCGCCCATTGGATGCGATTTGATTGTTGCATCCACATTGAGGACCTCACTACGTGAAACGGAGCTCCTGCAACTCAACATCCCATCTCGACCCTGATACATGTTTCACTTCTGGGCTGCTATTCAAATAAATTTGCATCCCCGAGGCTCCTTGACGTTGTGGCGGACGAAATGGGCTCGTCGCCGGCAAGTACATAGGGGACGGCGCGCTCAAAAGTCAAACCTGATGCTATGATTCTCCATCTGTCGTCATAAGCATAATCGTAAGGAAGAAAGTATACCAGCAATCAAAAACATTGCTTACTGTAATCTCCCCGCCACGATACGAGCCCCGCTTTTTCTTGTTTTTCTCCTTGCGGAATCCAGCCCCGCGTGTCGTAACAAGGTCGCGATACGCACGCTCGCCGTAGTCGTTCATCTTGCCCCCCTACGGCAAGGTATAAGCCCTTTGCTTGCGTGTAGCAGTTTGCTACCCACCCTTGCTTCGTAACCGTTGTTTAGCAGTGATTTGGAGGCTATATTCTGGATTTTGACCCGCTGGAAGCGTTCCTTGACTTTTTGGGTCGGTTTCGCTTTCTTTTGCGGCGCTGTTGTAGCAGCAACCTTATTCTCCGAAAGCTTACGCCTTTTCGCCACATGTGTATCCTCACTCTGCTCAGACTCCAAATCTGTTTCATTGCCAGGTTCTGAGCTTGATTCTGAAGTACTCTGTTTCTTGGCCGCGGTAGTCCTTCTCACGTCTTTGAGAGGCCGCACGCCCGCATCTTCTTTGGATCTATCGCTTGAATCTGAACCAATAGAAGAGCTAGAGTCGCTGAGAGACGATTCGCTATCAGAATCATCTGAATCGGACATTTGGGAAGAACTGCCTAATTCCGAGCTGTCCGAATCAGCACTATCTGACTGGGTGCTCTTGTTTTCATTCTTGGGTGCATTACGCACGTCCCTAGTCGACTTCCTTGGGATGTTAGTCGCCTGATCAACTACCTCTTGAGTATTTTCTTCAGTTGCGACACCAGTGAGCATACAGGTGGAGGGGATAACAATGTAACAAACCTGATGACAATGTCACACTTGTATCACGTTCGACGGGCTTTTGGGGCGGCTTCTTGGGTATCGTCCCCCCATCAGAGCCACCACTGCCGTCGTCACTCTTGGTGGTATCGTCGCCCTTGTTCCCAGAACCTGAGATAAAACAAGATAAACAACAGGATGTCCTGGAAAGAAGCTTACTTGAGGCGTCTTCAGATTCTTCCGAGCTGAGTCGAGTCGGTATGTGCGCGACGATGGAACTAGAGCACCCACCTCGAATCAGAATCTGAGCTGCTCCCTGAACCGGGAGGTGGAATGTGGGTTGCATGTCTCAAGCGAATGCGAAGGGGGGACCTCACCACCAGACTCGGTGTCCTCGGACGATGCTGATGCGGGGACTCAGTTGCAGGGACAGAAACGCGGGGCATACATACAGCCAGTGTCTCCACTGATGACTGTGCGGTTGGGGTGTCGCAGCAAGGCAGAGGATGAAGAACGCTCACGAGTCGATGTCCGCCCGCGCCTTCCATGCTTTGATGATGTCCTCGAGCGGCGTCCCTTTCTGCTTCGTGTCGTCGCGGAGGACGACGAAGGGTTTGGCCGCCATCTTGACGGCCTCGGCGGCTGTGTTCTGAGACTGCTCCCTCAGGAAGCGATGGACGAGGGCATACGTCGCTGTGGGGGTCGCTCGGCCTGGAGCGCGCGGCATGCAGAACGGGGACGCACCGGCGATGTCGCCATCCCTCGAGGGGGCGTGCATGAGCGACCAGGTCAGGAGCGCTGTAGCCGACGCGCGACCTCGCACGGTTCCCACATCGCGTCCCCAATGGCGTCCATCAAGGGGCCGTCTCCCAGTCAGATCGATGGATCGTCGCTCCGGATTGCCATCGTCCACGCGAGGTGGAACGAGGTCGTGGTCGGCGCCCTCGTCGCGGGCGCGCTCGCAAAGCTGAAGGCGTCGGGGGTCAAGGACTCCAACATCACCGTCCTCTCCGTTCCCGGGAGCTACGAGCTGCCTCCCGCGTGCTCCAAGTGCGTCGTGTTTCGTTCCTCCGTCTACGTACAACGAACCTTGGCCAGAGTCATCGCGGGCTCCCGCGTACAGCCAGCATCAGCCGCCCCCGATCTGCTTGGCCTCGCCACCCCCAACGATCCTTTGCCCCCCGCTGCCGAGTCACCCACAGCGCCGTTTGATGCAGTCATCGCAATCGGCGTTCTCATCAAGGGTGCAACCATGCACTTCGAGTACATTTGCGACAGCGTTTCTCATGGTCTCATGAGGGTCCAGCTGGACACGGGCGTGCCCGTCATTTTTGGCGTCTTGACGGCCCTCAACGACGACCAGGCGCTGGTGCGGGCGGGCATCGGCAGAGGGGAGAACAAGGGCCACAATCATGGAGAAGATTGGGGGCTGGCCGCGGTAGAAATGGCCGCACAGTTTAGAAGGTGGTCGGTGGGGTCGTTCTTGTAGCCGAATAAGTCCCTGTAACATACACTCCGCGCTTGCAAAGTTGTCTCTTGTTGTCTCTTGGACTCGTGTGACCTGGTCATCCACCACCCCACTCCAGCGACACACATCCCCGCCTCTCGAGATGAAGAAAAAGGTATCCGCAGCCATCTTGTCCTTGGCTATATGCACCGGTCTCATCTTGTCCTCGAGGTTCTCCTGATGGGTGCATCGGGCAGCGGGAAAACGTCCATGCGTTCCATGATCTTGTGAGCAAACATACGCCCCGTTCTTCTACACAGCAGCCCTGGCAGACCACCTCCCAATTAGCTCCAACAATCCAGCTTCCTTGACGTCCCGTCTAGGCGCCACCATTGACGTTGAGCAAAACCATGTTCGGTTCCTTGGAGACCTCATCCTCAACCTATGGGACTGCGGTGGCCAAGACGCGTTCATGGATTCCTATCTTTCTACCCAGCGCTCAACCATATTTTCGCATGCGGGCGTCCTGATCTACGTTTTCGACGTGGAGAGTCGTGAGATGGCCAAGGACCTGGAGTACTATCGCGACTGTCTCGACGGTTTATCACAGTTCAGCAAAGACGCAAATGTATTCCTCCTCGTGCACAAGATGGATCTAGTTCGCGAAAGTGAACGACCCACCATCTTCCAGCGAAAGGTTACGGAACTGGAAAAGGCAAGTGGCGATGTTCCAGTCAAGGTGCTTGGGACAAGCATATATGACGAAACTTTGTACAAGGTAAGCCAAATCTCTCCCGTCTTTGACCGGTTTTCGTCTGATACGCTGGCTCCCCAGGCTTGGTCCAACATTGTGAATACATTGATCCCCAACGCTGGAAATCTCAACAAACATCTACGAATATTCGCAGAAGCTTGCAGCGCTACGGAGGTCATCCTCTTTGAACGTGCCACCTTCTTGGTTATCGCCACGTCGTCATTCTCCAGCGCATCCGACTCTTCGACATCCTACTCGCTGGATTCGAAGCGCTACGAACGCACCTCGGAGTTGATCAAAGCCTTCAAACAATCATGTTCTCGGCTCCGCGAGGAGTTTCATTCCCTAGAGATGGAACTCGCTGAGTTTACTGCCGTTCTGGACGAGATGACAAGGAATACATATGTCTTGGTCGTGGTTCACGATCCGGTCGTTGGTAAGGAATTCCAGCCAGTCGTTCTATCTGTTAAGCCCTCGTTCAGAAACCGCAGCAATCAAGATGAACATCCGAATGGCAAGGAAAAAATTTGAAGAGCTCCAAGGGGATACGTCGATATGATAGAGGCCAGTGTCGTTGCAGGCACCGCGCTCCGTATCTTATGATGACGATGAAAGTGTTGATACTTCTGCACCACAGCAAAGGCGAGTGTGTCAGCTTGGGTGGGACCGAGGGTTAACGATCGGTAGCAAACTGCAAGTGGGTTGCATAATAGACCTTTCATGCATAACACAGAGGCCTAAGAACCAGTCATAGAGAGCAAACATAAATTTACGTTAGCAACAATGTTTCCATAGGTATGACAAAAGGATATCATGCATGTCGTACTCAACTCCTTCCTCTACCCTCCAGTACATCCGCATTTACCTCTTGGAAACGCAAGTCCTTTCGTATAAGATGCTCGACGTCCGAGTACTGGATTAGCGTTCCCACTAAAGCGTCCTTCCTCCCATTCAATACCTCCGTGTATTCGATGATGGACACGCCAGTGTTGAGGTAGTGACCCATCTCCACACCCTCTTCGCAAGACAATAGGCCGTTTGCCTGCAACGCAGAGAGGAGAGCCGTGATCCAAGCCCCATGAGAGACTACGAGAATATTATGTGGCTGTTCTGAGGAGAGGCCAGACTGGATCGTCGAAATCATGTAATCCACGATCGATCTCAGATACCAGGCCAGGCACCTCGCAGCAAAGTTGGCTGTCCTCTCGACCGATGGCGCTGGTACTTTTGAACGTGAGAACTCCCCCTGCAATTCACCCATGTACTACTGCGCCAACAGGGCAATCGAGTACGGACGATGAGTTCGAACGACACGAAGCGGATGCTACCTTGCTTACTCGTTCACGAATTGATTCGTCCTGTTCCAAGACGGTTTCTGGGTGGTACTGGAGGATGCACTCCGCAGTCTGGAGATAATTCAATCAGCCCTGGAAGTCAAAAGTCGCGTCCTTGCTACCTTGGATGCCCGCTGCAGATCGCTGCTGAACGCCCTTACAAACGGGATGTCCTTGAGAGCTTCGGCCACCAACATTGCTTGCCTTAACCCGATTGGATTGAGCGGGACGTCTAACTGGCCCTGTATCCTGCGTGTCCTGTTCCATTCTGTTTCACCGTGTCGCACGATGTACATGCGGAACCGGGCTGGCATTGGAACGGAGTGAAGCAAAGCAGAGTGCGTGAGAATACGTCGAGACCGCACAGCGCAAGCATCAGTCTTATCGGCTACTGCAGTGGATTGGCAATTATAGCAACTTTGGCAACTCGAAATGTCCATCATGGGACTAGCAATTTAATTTCCTCAATAACGTCCACAATCCTCCCATCACCGAACCTGGACTTGACTGTGCCCATAGCATCCTTCAACTCCGTCACATGTGCAGACTTCAGATTCAATGCCGCGTCGCGATGTCGGGCTTCGTGGAACTGCTCGAGGTGCGGTTAGTAAATTAGTGTCTACAAGAGTCGGACATGCATGCTCACCATGTTTCCGAGCGCAACGGTCGCTCGGTAAACCACTTCTGCATCCTCCTTTTCTGATCTGAGCACCTGCGACGGGTTAGCAGAACAATCTCACGAGGGATGAGTCCAACCTTGGAGATGAGAGAGAGGCACTGATCACGTGCCGCTACACTAGCAGGTGTTTTCAGGTGGACGCATGAAAAACTAGAAACCGTTCTGGGATCACGCTGCTCATTTCAGTGTGACAAACTGACTTGAACAATACCGATGCCAGCGCAACCCGCTGTGGTTTCGAAAGGAGGTGGTACGGTATTTGATCCAGTGCTCCGAAGATCTGGAGGAGTGGTCAGGAAGGGTCGGAAGAAATAGTGGTTTATTCACATGCTGAGCCCACTGCCCCTCATCCACTGGAGTGTTCTCTTGAAAGCAATTGGCGATGATACGCAACAGCAGTAATACATTGGTCTCCTGCGGCTTTGACATCGCACTTTCGCGTGATGTAATAGATGACCAGTCGGACGCGTTGAACAGGCTGTCAAAGAATTTCTCGCGGTTTTCAGGGGCCGCTGGCGAGTTTGCAACGACCAAACGACAGAGATCCATCACTGCCATCAGTATGTCGATGCATATGCATTCAAACTTCTGAGAGCGCGAACACGTACCAGGGAATCTCTGAGTGACCGGCCAGCGACCCAGGATCGAGACAATTGCCTCAATATGCGAACCACTCAGAGTAAAGGAAGGGAGAGACAGCGGGCTTGGGGGTGCCTGGGAAAGGAACGTAAAGGCTTCCTCAATCAACGTCTGTTCCTCGGGGCGCATTGCACACGTCGCGGTTGTCTGCAAGGCAACCATACGTGGTGGTCGTAAATAAATTGTCAAGAAGATCCAAGGTGCGAGACGCACACTTTCATGGCGGAGAGTGTCGTCAAATTGATATAGCTTAGCCCGCATAGCTGGTATATTGGATTGCTTGAAACCCACGAAATTCTTCTATAAAAGCGCAGCGTCAGAGCACGTAGCAAATTCGGGACGCAGCAAACAAACGAAGGGAAGAATCGTCGTCCTTGGAGCCTGGACAACGGGAGGGGATGATGGGGCACGTAAGGGACCAGAATAGCGAGATGCGCCGGTGTAAGGGTCTGCGTATGCGGATGTAGGCGCAGTGGAGGGTGCTTGGCTTATCGAGGGCTGATACCTCGATGCTCCTAGAGGTTTGATGTATGTGGTCAATTGGCAAGCCTGCGGATGTAGTGATGTGCGAGGCTAACCTGTGTACGGGTCCACGTAGGTGCTATTGTTCCCTAAGTTCACCCCTGCGGTATTCTTCTCGATGAACCTGACAACTTCATCAATGTAATTCGTTGAAATGTCATTTTGCTGCAGGAAGCGTTGAGCAGCGACGTAAGGATTCTCTAGTATGTATAAGTGAAAATTCCAATATCAACCAGGCAGTCGGTTCACCAGAGGCATTATAGGGGAGCTTCAGTGGGGGTGCCCCATCTTGCACATCAACGTCGAATACGTAGTCATACTCCTTACCATCGTAGAGTTGTTTGCGGCCAGAGCCAACAGCATCGACGACTTCTCCAATCTTCTGCCAGCTGGAAGTGATAGCATCCCACTCTCAGCAGGTAAGTGAGGCATACAGAGGCTGGTCACCCGAATGCAGCTCACCTGGTAGGCTTCCACAGCATCCTCATTTCGAACCATCTTTACTTCTCCTGCCTTTTTTCCTGTTCTCACCCCTCAGTACACTCAAACGAGCAGCTATTGGGCAAACTACCTGGAGTAACCAGGACTTCCGTCCCCGGCAAGTCGGTTTTTTTCACGTCACCGATTTGCTGCGATGGGAGCGCTTGGCTGGAGACTTGATCCTCAAATGCTTTTAAGTCCACTCTACTGGCCCAGCGATCCTCCGAGTCACTGAACACTCGTACGATGCCATCGCTGCAGCCACTAACAATATCACTGTTTGGCATTGTCGACACAGTCCACACAGAGATGGCAGGGTGAATGATAACTTGTGTACATTCTCCGTCTGAAATTACCATGGATTTTAATACATAGAATGTTCTAAGTCGAAGGAAATGGTCCATACCACGCCATACCCGCACTGAGCGGTCTTCGCCGGCGGAGACCAGGTCACCGTTGGGCAAAACCGACACGCTGTATACGAAAGAGGTATGTCCAGACAACGCATAGATGAGGTCTCCATCCACTGTCCATACTCGAACTTCGCTGAAGAAGCAATTTCACGAGCCCACCCAAACCGATATACACACACATCTCACCTGTCGTTGGAGCAAGACGCAAATCCAAGATCAGGCACCAATGCCAGACCACGGACAGCATCACGGTGACCCTCATAAGCCCGAATTACCTTGTTCCGCACCCAAAGCTTGATAGTCTTATCCGCAGACGCTGCGCCAGCGTCAGAAATGCCAGCAACGCAATGGAAATACAACAAGCCTGTCAAGAATTGCGAGTCTTCTAAAGCGAGCACCGCCCAGACTGATTGTTGGTGACCCTTGAGATCGTACTGAAGTGTGAAGTCTTTCCAGACTTTGGCGGTTCTATTACTACACATTCATCTGCTGCTAATTTGTCAGACGGAAGACTGCTCACTTGTCCCACGAGCCGGAAGCAATAACACCAGCGGGACCGATATGAATGGCACAGACGTTGTCCGTGTGTCCCACTAAAATATATGCAGGGTCTTCTTTGTTGGATGTACCCAGCACGAAAACGCTGATAACCATATCTTGGCCCCCCACGACAACGTAACCTGACACCAATGTAAATACGCGTTTTCATTACACTATCCTTCTTGGTAAGAGAAAAATCTGACCTTGCGGAGCATCTGCGGTGGGGGGAAGATATCCTACTGCGTTGACGAACCTAGACCCTGATCGAAAAGTAGATGTGGGAGTGAACGATGCAGGTGGATCCCTCGACCATGCTATCGCAGTTGAGTCGCGCGAAGCGGACAGAACCAGGCTATCTGTGGGTGATACCACCGCACGGACCTATGGGTGTCAAACAGGTCTTTATTGGAGACCCTGGTTGCGCCGAACAGATATCTGCTCACATCGGCGGAGTGGCTCGCTAACGTCGCGGAAAGTTTGTAAGGCATAATGACCAGGGATGAATCTACCCGAGACAATATGTCCTCTGAAGCATGACCTATTTACCGTTGCTTGTACTTGATAGGATTCCACAACGGGCCACTCCCAACCATTTGAACTTCGAGAGTCTGGTTTGGGAGGATACAAATAATCTCTACCCCACTAAGAGGAGACACGAAGTAGATCCCGACCCAGGAGGGTAAAATGTAGAGCCACTTGGGCATGTTGAAAGCGAAAAATGTCACAGGAGATTCCAAACAGTTTCAAGGTAAGTAGGAGCTAGCGAACCCTACAGAATAAAGTCACGAAAGTACCGAGAACACATCGTATATGCCGTTTTTCGTTCAAAACATGAACCAGAACCGCGAGCCTGCGATGTTTGTTGCCACCGAAGACGTTTGCATTGTCAAGTTACCAAACGCAGGTCGAATGTACACCAAGCTAACGATCCTGCGGCCGTAATCAGAGCGGCAGGAAGATACGGAGGTGTATACTATGCCTTGCACCATTACTTCATCTCCTGCGAGGGCCTCTCGATACAAATGGTCGACCGTAGGGAATCGATCACGACCAATTGCCAAACCGTGAGGGGTTTAAGGGAAGAAAGAAAAGTAATGGCCAAAGACATGCAAGCTTTAGGGCCGGCACTTCCACACAGCGCCATAGTCCAAAGCTGGAAAAGCTGGAGCACTACATACATACAATCGTGCAGAAGGCGTCCCGTGCACAGGACAGTTACAAAAGGGTAGAAGACATCGGGATGCATGATGGAAGTGACTACATTTCAGTCGCAGAGATCAACTGCTGTTCCAATGGAAATCTTGACCCTTTTGGTCGTCTTGTCGGAATGGTCCAAGGCCTTGCGTTTCGAGTGTGCCTCCGATTGATGAGTGAGTGCAAGAGCAAGCAAGTCCTGGGTTGGCTCTTGAGTTTGCGATCCGGCGATTTCTAGCGTTTCGCTCAGTAATCCTCTGTTTAGTTCCGAGGCGAGGGCGAGGGGAAGCTTTGCTAGTGCACCGCCGCTTGAAAGGTTCAGCCCAGCAACACCAGAGAGCATTCAAAAACGCTTACGTGTTCTCGTTCACAAGACGAGCCTCAACAACCTTAAGATCGTAGGATATTGAACGACACGAATGAAGGTACTAACATCATCTGTCAAACCCAGAAGACGTCTCTCGACGTGGGGTTCTGGCTGGAAATAGTCGCTATACGCCTTGGTCCTCTGCGACGAGTGCAGGAATATGTATTTCGTTTTGTGCAGTTCCTTTCGTGCTTTCTTTCCCTTGCTTTTCATTGTTTTTTTTCCTTTCCCTGCATGAGCCCTTGTAGAACCAGAACCCTCGGGTATCGCAATTTCTGTGGTGATAAATTCTACCAGGTGGAATGTCAGACACCCTGGCTACGACGAAGGAAATGCAATTAACCTTCCTCCTCGAGCCTCATAAGTAGCTGACTGACGAGGGGGGCAGCGCAACCTAGATATAACAGTGAGCAGTCAACGCCGATGGACGTGTTTACGAACCCATTCGCTCTCTAAACTGCATGGCAGTGGTGGGTTCGTACACTTCGAATACCTTGATTGCACGCCTAAGATGGCCAATGATGAGTACCAGTTACGATAATAACATACGTTCGGGGCACCTGAATAACGTGAGATCCTTGAATCGGCTGATCATGTCAGCATGTGGCCTGCCGGCTATCATGTCCCATTCGGGGGACCCCCGGAGCCGACAGTCAAAGCATATAAATTGAGATGGGAGACGTTTATCTTGCGGGCTATGGTACCTGGGCATATTTCGAATCAAGGGTCGTTGATCTGCGCTATAATTAAAATTCACCCCATGCACCTGTGGAGTTTAAGAGAATCTCGAGTCAGAAGTAGGCATACAAACAGCGGGATGGTTTCTGACCAAATATGACGCCACTTGTTGCAACCGCCTTCACAAAAAATCAAGGAATCGTCAACCTGTGTACGATCTTTCAGTCGAGCAGTACGAGATACCGTCAAATATCTGAATTACCGTTGTACCACAATCACAATCAATGGGGGTGTCGTCTTCAACGGGGCTGGCCCTTTTGGCCGTCTTTATGGTTCCAAACATTTCAGGAGTGTCCTGCTCTACAAGGATCTGGCTCTCAGCGTCTAGCGTCATATTAGTCAGGATCTATGGACGCATAGAACGCCTGATACCCGGGTTTGTCCGAGTCATCTCGCGTTTCGGGAGGTTCTCCTTGAGAATATAAGCATCAATTTCCTGAGTTGAGACAGTAGGGCTGGAGGAATTGCGTATGTCCGACGGGGGGAGCGAAGAGGCGCATTGCAAACTTCGTAATGAAAGCGAGGACTCCACCTCAATCTCTTGAGTTGCAGGGATCACTTGCGTCTCTCCTACATCCCGAGAATCCACCTATTTTGACTGAGAGTCAGTGATGTAATTGGAGTACTTGTTAAAGCTTACGAGGTATCCAACGTGCGTTGGCGTAGGGTCTGGATGACCCCCGTATTCAACTAGATCATTTCCTTTGTTCCTATTCTCATATACTGGAATAGGCAGTATCTCCCCTTCACCTCCACGAATACCCATGGGAACCATGGTGGTGTGGACGCTGCATCTGGCCAAAACAATACCTTCTTCGGAGGCGTCTTCTCCCGGGGCATCCTCATCTGCGTCAGTGTCTGCATCCCATACAACATTTCTCTTCAATGCGTCTATTGTCTGGAGTTCCGCATCCTCCACTCGAAGCCGGGCTTCCTCGACAGGAGTCAACTTTGGAGGACAGCGAGCTGTAAGACCGGCGAATGTGGCGTTGTTGTCCTCAGTGAACGACGGGAGAAAGGATGAAATGGAGACGACTTTCATGCTCACGCTGGTAGCTCCGTCAGAATACACTAGAGTCTGTCGAGCCGAAGACATACCCGTGGAAACCAGTTTCTAGAGCACCAATCTTCGTGCTTTCTGGTACTTCACCTGTTCTGTGAGTTGTGAAGAACCATCTGTTCGAGTCGGCATCACAAGCTTGAAAATGCGGGGGTTGGTAATCATCGGGAGTGTTGTCGTTGAAGAAAAGCTTGAAGTTTCCGTACCGACATTCTGGAACCATTACTTTAGGAATAGGGGAATTCACGAAAGGCTCACTCGGCAACGGCTCCATCTGTGAAATAGTAGTAATTAATGTCTTAATCATTAACTGCATTCATGGGATAAATTTGAGCTCGATACGAAATTAAAAATAGGATATACCTTGAGGCCCCGTTTTACGTCGCCGAGGGTGGGTAATTTACCTCGCTTCAGTGTGTCAACGATGGGATCCTCATCCATATGGTGTAGTGACATTCTCGACATCCGGTCCCCCAAAGTCATAATAGGTACAACAGTCTCCGTACCCGGCACCTTATAGTACTTGATCTTTGTCAGCCTCAGCCTTGTAGGGGTCAATGCTACCTACCTGGAAATTGAAAGTGTAAGCCTCCACGATGCTGCAATGTACTTGTCAGCTATGTAATAGCCAAGTCGAGACAGCACTACTTGTTTGGGTCCTCGTTGTCCTATTGAACAGCTTTGAACAAGTCGCATTACATAAAGGAGTATGCTGACCAAATATATGGCGAAGATAAAGCGGCGAAGGTACTGCTTTTCAATGGCATCGAATATGCCCTTCTCCTGAATAAAACACACGAATGTATGCGGTGAATATATTAGAACAGTGGCATATATGCATACCAAGTAGTCCAAAATCCTGTCTCCTTCGTTGGTGAAACCACGCTTGAGGCTCATAATTGTGACGCCGCTTGGCCTAATCTGGTTATCGGACGATCCAGCTGGCAAACTTGACGGAAGCTGAGCAGACAGGTGGTCTGTAGGATGGTTGTAGGTGACTGATTCCCGATATGTTTCGTTGCTTACATTCAGAAAAGTTTTCATAAGGTAGCAGGCTCCTGAAGGTCATCTTAGTTGATCAATAAAAATAGTAGTAGCCAAATACCTCAAGTACGCGATGCAACCCAACCCAGCTTTTAGAAGAGTCTCGACGCACCGCAAGCTAGCAACATTGCTGAGCGTCTGAGGGAATGCTCAGTGGTGGCAGGAAAAACTTCTCCGTGGACCCCACCTGCGCTTCATTGTTAGTTATCCTGGCTTGGGCCTGCATCACGAGGGGGTTATTGTTGGGTAAGGGAACAAAGACGAACAGATGTCGACGAGCAAAGTCAAGATGAAGTACATACGTGCGTTCCTATGCGTACGGTGAATCACGTGGTCGTGCAATTGCGGTAGTGAATGAACCACACTAGAGCAGAAGGTCAAACAGCTTTCTTGATGCACTCGCCCATAAAATTTCTTAGTCGTGTAGAATCCCAAGGAAGGCAGGTATTCCATAGACAAATGTCGTCGTGTACAGAATATAGAGCTTGAAGAACCATGGAAGTTGCTCCAAAATGCATAAACTCTTGCTGGCGCCCATGATATTCATGTTTGCCCTGTCCCCACCAACGAGGTGATCCGAATGTCAAAACGATCACTGCGGATGGGCATCTCCGGAGTGTAGAAGGGATTTTTCATGACGGCGTCTGCATATGCCTCGTAAACCTTCTGCAAGACCGACTCGGTAGACATCTCCGATAAGGAGGTCAACAGCACGAACTTAGTGCCTTGGTTGGAAGCTGAATAGCATACATCCATTGACCAAAAAGCCATGCGCACCAGTTGATGTTAATAAAATCGTCATCTTGAAGGATTCCCCCTCAATAACTTGTGCCCCGGAACTAAGTCCGGTGGGCGATAGTTTACTTGTGATCGCATGAATGCCGTGCAGGGTTCCGGCCAGTACGAGGTACTCATTGGAAGTGAGCTGTGCAAGGCCGGCTGCAAAACATTCCTACGATCATTCTAGTTGCCCCAACAAGACGAGGATAAACCAATTATTAACCACGAACCTGCGAAGTTGCGATGATAGACGAGGCCACCAGCCTTATTGATTACCTGCAATAGCGGCTTAGATTCGCGTTGCTCCTCTATCTTGAGCTCACCCAAAGTCCGAAGATAGCCATGACAGGTCAAGAGAACGGTCGACACTGTCGCAGCGGCGGAGCTTGGGGATCTTCACACGACAGCTGTTCCATATCCGATAGCTAGGCTTTAGGCATGAGAGTTGAGCTCTTTCTCTCTGCGAGGCTCTGTGCCCTTGTCTTTCTATCATGGATAATCCAGTCGAGTCAGCCCCGGAGAGTTGGCGAAAGGGACCTGGTTCACTTGTCCACTGAACAAATACTGGCCTTGGCGAATTCTGTCGATCCAGTCAAGAGTGTTGACGCACAAAATCCAAACTCCCACTTGTCAAAACTCCTCGTTCCCCGTGCTGGTCTGTTGCACGTTCGCGTTCGTCAATATATCTTTGATGCTCACACCAACTTGAATAGTTGGAAGTGACAACAGCACTCTTGTTCGCCAATATATCACTACCGTACTGGAAGGTCTAAATTGGCATGTCGAGGAAGACAGTTTCGTAGAGCATACGCCGTACGGCCAACGATCTTTTACTAATATCATTGCTACGAAAAACACAATGGCCCTACGAAGGGTTATTGTCTCTGCACACTATGATAGCAAATTCTTTCCTACGTATCCGGAAAATCAGGTGCGACACTCCCCGGAGCTGAGGTGTACACTGTGTTGTTTATAGATTCTAGTTTGTAGGAGCCACAGACTCGGCAGCTCCATGTGCGATGATGCTTGATCTCGCCGAGGCTTTAAACCCGCTGCTGGACGATAGGGAGCAGCGGCTCTTAGACGGAGAGGAAGATGATGAGGACCTTGCCGACACTACGTTGCAGCTCATATTCTTCGACGGCGAAGAAGCTTTCAAGGAATGGACAGATGCAGACTCTATCTATGGTGCAAGGTGAATCAGTTACAGCATTGGCACTGTCTTGTATTACTCAAGCGCTGGCGAGTATAGGCATTTATCCGAGAAGTGGTCGTCGACCTATATAGTCCCCCACTCGAAACGCCGGCTACTCAGCCACTCGATGACGGAATTGGACGGAATCGAGCACCTTATTCTCTTGGACCTCCTAGGAGCACCCAATCCCCGGATTCGTTCATATTTTACCGATACCGCGTGGTTGTTCGACTCAATGGCTTCCGCCGAGCGACGACTGCTCGAGTCTGGTGTGCTCATGAATTCGGAGGACAGTCTCGCTTTCCAGAGCTTTTTCCTACCTCGCGATAACGAGTTTACTCATGGGTACATAGCCGATGATCACATACCATTCCTCCGAAAGGGCGTCAATGTCCTGCATGTGATCCCATACACATTCCCTAGTGTCTGGCATACTTTACGGGTAAGTTATAAATTACCTGGAGACCGAGAAATGCTTCTGCAGTTTGATTTTGCAGGATGATGCAACCGCTCTTGACGTATCGACTATGAGACGTTGGAACCTTGTTCTGAGGGTGTTCGTGTCGGAGTATTTAAACCTAGAGCCGAAAATAAGGACGACACAAGTGCAACACGAGCACATAGGGCACTCCAAAAGCGAACTTGTGAGTAATCCTTTTGCAGTAGAACGTCTCGTCGAATTCAGCCTTCGCTCGCTTAGTAGATCCGTTCATTGTGGAGCGATTGACATTCACTCAGTGCTCGTTCACACGGTCTCAAGTATATGTCAGTACTGACATAATAAAGTATACCAGTACTGGCGATCCAGAAAGCAGTTGGACATGCAAACCGAGAGGGCCAAATAAACATACTGCCCTTCTAGGCACTGTCATATAGCCGTGATCAGAGCCTTATAGTGCTTCATCAACTCGGAGGCGTCGCTGGCAAGCTACTATACAATCAATACTTAACCGCAAGCCACGATAATAGGGCATGCCTGTTGTTTTTCTCGACCCTCGTCTAGACGACGTTTCGCCGCATCCATTACGTTCTTGCGCGAGCCTCGCATGCGGACTGATTGAACCTGAGCTGATCGACAGGAAGCCGTCCACACAGCTGTTATGCGTAATCCTGGGAAAGGACTCACTTGCTTCTTCTCCTGTTCGAATAACTTGCGTCCGCCAGGGTGCAAGCTCGTTCAGAAGGGAAGAATAGGCTGAAAATAGGCTGCCAAACTTCTCCTGTGCTATTCTGTTAGATTATCACCTAGACTGACACTATGGCCAAGTGGGCGACCTTGTTCTTGTTCGACTGCTCCTTTACGAGCTGAAACCCGGCATGTTTACAAAGATGAGATTTCCCGAGTTGATCCAGTAGGCCGAGAATTTGATCACTCCATGGTTTCATACCTCGTTCTGCGTTAGAAAGGCGAAATACCTACGCGCATATATTGGTTTCCCTCGCAGTTCTTTCTAAGTCTTCTCGCAACGTGGTAAAAGCAGAGGTGACTCCGGCTTCGAACGACTGCTCTAACTTCGGTCTGTCTTCTGCGGAGACTCGGCCTCTAGGTACAATTTCTTTGGGTCAAAGATGTCACCTTTTACTGCGCTGCGTAGAATTAAATAGTGTCACCAAGAAAAGAGAGGGCCTACCGGAACGAGCCCGGGTCATGGTTTCCTGCGTTTAGTGGCCCAAGTTGGCGAGAACTGAGGGATAGTATAACCAATCTTACCTCTGTGTTCTATGTACAGCGGTACGATGCAGATGATCAGCCCGCAGTCAGGTAATTACAAATGTGTCTTTACCATGGGCCATAGTTGCACTTGGTTTGACGTTCGAACTTGCGAGTATGTTACCAGCTTCAAGCTCCAGTGCCTGCGGCAAAGTGCGGGTGCCGGGGGGCCGTGGCAAACCGCCGGGCACTTCCAAGCGGAGCAACCGGACACATTCCTTCAATGAAGTACCCTGAGCCTTCCAACGGGCTGCCCTCTGATCTCCTAGACCCCAACTCCTATCTTTTCTCTTGTCGCGTGCAACTTGGGCCTGCTACTTCAGTAAGTATCACTAACTATTCATCTTTGTGTGCAATAGCACTATTTACTCCTCGGGCCAGGATAGGGAACGAGAGTAAATGCTCGACGTATACAATCACTGCAGTACTGTCGGTTAACTGTTTTCCTGAAGACGTGCTCTTCAACGTCGTAGTCTGGTCTGGATCCCAGCGGTAAGCAATCGTGGCATAAAATATCCACATTATTCTGGCAATTTGCTGGCTGGCTTGGCTTAGCATGTCCTTCCTGCACCTTGTACTTGTACTCGGAGAATGCTCCGCTAGCCAAGAACTTGCTCCTACTTGATTGATAACGAATCCCACAGATTATAGACTCAGGCGTCTGAGAGTAAACAGTATGTGCATAGTACAGACTCGTCGCAGTTATAAAAGATTGCAGCAGTGCCCAGAGACACCAATCCCCGACTCCTTGGACTTGATGGATGATAGTAAAACTGGGATATCAACTAGACGAGCGAGCGCGCTACTACGTTCTCCAAGGCAACCGAGCTGATAAACTCCAAATCACAGTAGACGCAGTGAAGATGATGATTTTTCAACACTTTCACGAGCCAGTCATGTCTGCAAGGCTTGCGTCGTTTGAGAAAAGAAACAAAGTCTTATATAATGATGAGTTGACAAAAATGGTAAAAAGTTCGCTCAGTCCCATTTGCAGGAAATTCATTCCAGCTGACAAAACCGTCCTCCCAATGGAGTCGGGGAAAGAGGTGTCGGACCAAAGGACAAGTCCGAAACGAACAGGCAAAGAACGTAGGATACACTATCTGCAGACCAAAAAGCATACACCCGGATCAGCAACACGGCCCAGGAGGGGCCGCATTAGCAGTCATGGCACCCATGGCGAACATGTTCATCTGGTTCATCTGGCTCATCAGGTCTATCTGGTTTCTCTGGTTTCTCTGTTTCATGCTGTCGACAGCTGATTTGCTGCGTTGTTGCCGCAACGACTCAGCATAGACAAATGTGAGGACAATGTGATCCAACATTGGAGCGACCTTGGGGGCAACCTCGAAATAAGCTGCATGGGGTTTCGAAACCCCAAGATTCTTCCTACGAAAGCGGACGAGCATGACGTCGGACCCGGTCGACTTCATCTACGAGGCTAAGTCAGGCACGCGTACCCAACAGTACGTGGACAGCTTCCACTTGTACTCTAGCTTGTCGGGGCCCACGAAATGCAGACCACTGGGGTGGTATTGATCAACGCCGGCAGACTAGGTCGCATGGAATCGAGGTACCTGCTCCACATGCGCTTTGCGAGCAGTGCGCCTGCGGTGACCGCTCTTCCTTGGAAGCGAAACACGGTCTTTTCGAGCGGGCGACCCCACTCGATGACGACCATCGTTTGCTTGTCGGTGCGTGAGTGGTATCGGCTGTGCCTGGTGATCGTGGTCACCCTGGACGAGGCGGGCGGCGTGGAGATGGCGTAGAGGATGTTGCCGTCCTCATCGAGGATGTTCATGTTCAGCTGGTTGGCGGTGGTGAAGAGGAGATGCATGCGGGCGATGACGAGCGAGGATGCATCTTATACTATGGCGGTCCGAGCAGGGCATGGCCATGGAGAAGGGACTTCCATCGTGGGCGTCCTGCGCTCCATCTGGCAACCCCCAGATAAGCGCGGGCAGCCACAGCCCGGGTCCCCACAGCAAGATGGCCGCCAGCGCGGGCGAGCCAGACCCGCCGAGCCTGTATGCCTTGGTGGTGCGCGTGCCGCGCTGTCCGAGACCCAGGCATCGGTGAAACACACACTCGACGAGCAGACCGGTCAGAGCACTCACCGGGGTACATGCAGCCCAGACAGCGCTCCCGCTCACAGCAACCCCCCCGGCGTCACCACAATGGACCGCGGAGAGAGACGCCGGTGGTGAGCACACGCATCGTCGTGTGCCCGTCGACGGCAAGGTGAGACGCTCCTTGCTACACCACCTGTCCTCATCACACTTTGGCATGAACGCCTGAATCGACAACGTTGACTGGCAGGCGCCCGCGGCAATTCCACCACCAGGTCGTCTTGATCGACTGATGTCCGACCTCGTCGACACTTTGCTACATGCACCCTCGACGCAACAGTTTGCAGCAGAGGTCAAACAGCAACTATCGATCACGTCCTCCCGTCCTCGCACGACACAAGATCCATCCTCCACGTGTGCTATCGGCCCTCTAGAAACCATTGAAGCCACGGAAGAGGACGAGCAACTACACTCTCCCAAAGCGCACGAACACTGAAACCTTCGCTAGGACCGCCATAACGTCGTGTCCCTCAGAGACGCATCACGCCGTACCCCTCCGTCAGACGGCAATTGGTGACAGCTGTGCCGCGGCCCGGGCCGCGATATCGTTTTTCTGATTCGTTTGGGTAGATCCAGCGGCATCAGTGACACAGTTGGTGGTAGCCGATGACTGTCAGGACCAGTCAGAACCATCCGCCAGTCCACTGATGTATGACACGTCAGGCTCGAGAGCGAGCTATGAGGGGGGAATATTAAGTAGTAATTATATACTAGTACGACGAGTGAAGCCAGGCTGCTGAGCTGAATGCTGCAGCCACAGGTCACGGTAGAATGGACACGGAAACTTGTATACAACCAGTGCGGGCAGTTGAGGGGAGTTAGGGAGAAATTGGGACTCCACTTTGCTCTTAATACCTTCTGACATAGATTAATATCTGCGGACGCCTAGTGCATCGGCTCCCGCAGGCTCATCGACAATGAATATTGAATTAGATAGCAGCGACGGAGGACACGCGATATATCGGTAGTCCTAGCCTTGGACACCACGGTGGGAATGTGGGTTTCTTGTCGATGTTGAATCGTGTGGCCAACAGGTAGGATAGCAGTGCACTTCACTTGTAAGGTATGCCTGCACAGGAAACTGTAAGGATTGGTGCTACTGAGAATGCGAACAGTCAAACCATTCTGAAGCTGTGTAGTGGTCAGTAGACTATAGTCGCACAAACCAAGATAGCTTACTCGCTGAAACTCGTCATACGCGGTGCTCCTGATATTCTCGTGTGCGTTGCGAATGATGCCCATCATACTGTCCGCAGCTTGGCGCTCGTTTAGTCCAGGAGCGAACCGATCCTTCAATCGCTTAATGGTACCTTCTCCTCTGAAAGAGGGTAGGCCAGTGCCGAGCATAAGTTGTGCTGTGCTGATCAGTTGGTCCGCATGAGGCCGTAAAGCAAGGAAGGCCTTGACGGTGAGTTGCTGAAAAAGTTCGTATCCTTGAGAGTGCCGGCCACCCATCAGAATGACCATTTCGTGATTGAGTTTAAAGGAGCTAGGTTCAAATTTGACACCCTGCATCACGCAAATGAGCCAAGATCAGCTGTCTGTAAAGAATTCTTACTCCGGGCCGTAAACATCGCGAAGCAAACTATGTCAATATCCCAATACGATAGAAAGCGGGTAGACTCATCTATGTCGAACAAAAAGCCGAAATCTTAAACGCAAGTATAGTAAGTTGCATTCAACTTCCACTTCATGTGACACCGACCTATGTGCACGATGTGTCCTTCGCCGTCGATCATGATGTTACCATTGTGTCGGTCCTTGATCTGTAAGATATAACACGCCACAGAATACGCCGCCATAGACTGTATAAAGTTGAGGCGAGCCCTCTGAAAAGCGATAGTTTCCTCCCCGCCGTATTTAGAAACGAAAAAATCGAGTAAATCATTGACTTTGGCGCGTCCCATTTCGTCCCGCGAGGTGGCGTTTGGCACTACGTCTATCACGCCACACTAATATGGCCCAATCAATGTATAAAGTCACATCGAAAAGACTAAACCTCACCCCAGGAGCGGTGGCTGTGACCCTGTATGGGTAGAGATACAAAGTCAAGCCAACGCTGGTGAAGATGTTCTTGAACATCGCGATGATCTGAAGCGCAAGGACATCCTGGCGACAGTCATCGCCTACTTTAAATATGGCTTGCTGCCAAACGTCGAATTCTTCACGTTTCTCGACCCCAGAAGCATCCAGTAAGGCATCTGGATCCGTTTCTACTACGATGCGTTCCTTCCTGACTTTGAATGTAGCCATGAAGGGCGCCTGAAGGGTGATTAATCCAGCTCACATCATCATTTTGAAGAAGTAACCTTTGCGTGACTCTGTAATGGGCGACCGGATAGTTTGTCGATGTCGACGACCTTTCCATCTGGGTTGCTAGGGAGATAGACCCCAACGTCAACACGAATTTTAGCCATTTCTTCGTCAATTTTTGCCTTGAAGAGAATCAGATTAGGTAAAACAAGGGAGACACCGAACTTGCTTTCTTTTCGGGTTTAGGTCTCTTTATGTATGGCCTCAACTTTCCCGATATTGACGTAACTTGCTGGAAGAACCTGAACTCTCTGTCATAAAAAGATCTTGCCTCTCCTGATAGCGACTCGACCACTAGGTTGGTCACATTATCGAGGACTGGTTTCATAGGATCTTCCTAGAAAAGACAAATCTCACCCGTTGATACCCCAGCCAGGTTTTACAAGGCGTACTATTTCTGCTGCATCATCCCTGAAGCAATTTGCTCTCATGTTCCAAATGATTTGATGACAGAACAGTTGTGATATCATCGCAGTTTCAAGAATAAATCTCGCAATATAGCCTACCATGGACTCAATTTTGCAACTCTCCATCAAGGAGTAAACTCACCGAGGTCATCAAATCGCAGCGCTTGGACAACTTGTGGTACGAAGAAAAAGGTCAGATCAACTGGATGTTCCTTGAGAACACGGTGGGCGTATTGAAGTAAATGAGGATCGTCGTTGTGCCTTTTCTCGAAAAAAGTGACAGCAATAACTGGCGGGACGGGGGCCCAAAGCAGGATGTGCTGTCAAAACATTGTCAGTCTGACGCCCGAATTGCACATCAAGAGTGTGACCTTCGATTCTCTCTTTTGATTTATTCGGGTGGTGTCGTCGAGCAGATAACGCAGACCTTCGGCGGTGTGAATGATAAGAGCGGGGTTCGCACAAACGAGCCTCTGAACCTCGGCGTGGGCCGCGAGACTCTTGAAGCGTTCCATCATATGGGTGGCTATAGCTGGATCTATCTCCCACACGCTCCGTACAATCATGGGCCAGTTGCTCTACCAAAGCGTGAGTTAGCAGTCCAAACACGCCTAGACTGAATATCACCTCCGGTATCGCTCGTTCTAGTGTCCCAGGATGATCGTGACCCCTGCTCGTGTCATTCGCGGGATTTGCCCACACTGTGAGCCGATATATCTCGTTCTCCACGAGTAATCGAAGTGGATGGTTAATGCTCTTGAGGTGAGCCATGAAGACTGCTGGGAGTCAGTGCAACCTAAATGGGAGGGCAATTTGTTCATACGTGAGCGCTTTGCGATTGATTGAGCAGGGGGAAGGCTGGATAACAAGGTATGCGCGCGAACTGAGTCAGTCTGAAGATGCCCAAAAAATTCCATCAGGACTCTGATATCGGCGTCTACTTGAACACGATTGGCCCCGAATGACCATCTTAGTAACATCCTAAGCGACAAGACATGGGAAGAGTTGTACCACACTTACTGGGGTCGAACAGCGAACCACCCATACGCGGTGCGATAAAGGTTCTCGCGCGTTGTGCACTCAGAAAAGATATCCAAATTCGAGCTCTTCAACGTTTCGAAACCGAACAAAAGGAAGGAGTAGCGCAGTTCGCGGGCAAGCGAGTGTGTGCTGAAACAATTGGTAGAGCATTCCATGCGCTCTACTGGTCAACCTACCTGAACAATTTGTGGGCGTTGGTTGACCGCAACACAAGTTGTTGCATAAGAAATATGACTGCCGACCGGCGATAGCGAGCAGCTTGAAGCCGGCTGAACAGCATTTGCAGAACAAGGGTATGCGGCAAAAGAAGACGCCACGCGTTGGAAGATGCACGGTCGATTTCCTCCTTGTCCGTGGGACTGTATCCTATTGGACGATAGAATGGATCTTCATAGCTAAGGACGTGTCAGTTGTGGCAGGAATAATAAGTATGAGTTCGAAGTTCCTGACTTTAAACTTGGTGAAAAAACACCCTTTCTATCTCTTACGGTGGTAAACCAAGCAGCCAAGATCTCGCCTATCAGAGCAACCTCGGCGGCTGGCTTTTCCGCTATTATCCATGTCCAAACTTCGATACCAGCGGTTATAGCGGAAGGCGTGAACACCTCGAATGGGAGAGCAACGAGGTAATGTAGCAGAGTGTACTCGCACTGATGGCTGTTAATTGAAGAACCTCAACCCAATGATACTAGCGAATACCTTGTCCAACGTTATGAGAGTCGCCGCGCAGCGAAACAGCAGACGTTTGAGGTCTTGGACAGTCAACGTACTGGTCTTCCCCAGGATAGCGTTCATCGTATCCTCCAATTTTTTCTTCAGTGCTAAAATGTCGGTGAGTGTCGCATTTTGTGGGGGAACTTTATCCAAGATGTCCTGTGCTAGATAACAACATACATGAGTTACTGTTCGCGATTATGCAGACTACCTACCCTTTCGACTAGCCAGTCGAAGACCCGCGGTTTCGCCTGCAAAGTAGCTTTTACTAGCAAGTTGACTCGCAAGTACTTTCGCACGATCATATTCCCAGTTGGATAGGGAACGGAGTGAGGCTGAAAGGCATCAGTGGCCTGGTTCCCCATTGTGAGGTCACATACTTAGTTGACGATGCGGTGGTCCAATGGCCTTTGCAAATTTCTCTGCTATAGACGCACCTAATTCAGAGGAATCTGGACTGGCGAGGGATTGCGTTGCGGCAAGGTATCTCTGTAGTGTGCGCTATGATTATGCCTTGCATGCAAGCTTTCGCGAAAAACAAACCTGAAGGGTTGCCTGCAGCTCTATCGGAGCACGAGTCAAAGCGAGCTCGAACCAGTTGCCTGCATGACGCTGTAGCTGCCGGAGAATCTCATTTCTAACTCTGTAATCGTCCGTCAGTTGCAGACGCATGCTGGTCCGTTCAGAATGGAATTCATATACGGGATTGTACTGCAATAGCAACGTGAGGATGCTGAACATTTTCATCAGAGGATGACACAAACCTCGTCTAGGTATTCATTCTCACATGCACGTCTCAGAAGGGTGAGACACTCAAGAATAGCGTAGACCAGTGTTGCGTCGCACATTAATGATGGAAATGAAGTGATCAAACGGTTGAGGTATCTCGATGCGACCTCCCGAGCACGTGCGATGCGATGGGTACTGGCTACGAGCAGACTGCACAGCTCCGAAGAAAGGTGATGTGGAAGTGCTTGCTCCGCAGCCTGTGTGTTCAGATCAACACTGCATCCTCGGATCACCTGTTGTTCTATTAGCTCCTGCCAAAGTCATCTGGAGAGAAGGTATACGTTATCGGCAATGGCATCCATACAGGCATTCAAACCACTCTGTTTGTTCAAACCTTGATTGGTGAAGTAAGATACTAGGGAGTAGGGCAGCCCAGCCGCGGAGCGCATTGTCTCCATGTCGTGCATAATCAACAAGAAGATGACTTGGCCAGGCGTTAGCGATCGCAAATCGCTCGCGCTCAAAGACATGTGATGTGAAAGATAAGTGCGGTGCTTCACCAGGGCCTTGCAGTTGGATAATGTTAGAGCGCCACGAGGGCAGAGAGAAAAAACATACCGAATGGGCGTATTCGTGTCTTACAACTGTGCGATACTCCATATCACTCACCGCATCCGCTACGTTCTCCAGGACTAAGCATGGCGTTTTTATTGCGATCTTTCCAAGTGCAGGCAACAGCCACGTCATGGCACCCTTCTCTCTCTCCTCCCCCGAAGTGGTAAAATGAAAAAGGATACACAAAGACCATAGATTTCGGAATAGATTAGTCAACTCGGGGGTAGCATGGAGATGAGGTGTAAAGTCGGCGTGATTCAGGAGTGCTTCGATGGGAAGTAGAAGCGAGGCAAGTTGTTCTATCATCTCCTCCGTCTGATGAGTTCCCCCGTCGTTAATGAGGGTATCAACAGACGGGACGTAACAACTAACCTTCCCGTTATGTCCCATGGCAGCAACCTTCTGGATTCCCACACCCTTGTCGGAGAAGAGGGTAAGAAGTTCCTCTAAGTACACGTCATATAGGTCAGGTCTTCTGTCGATTTCTCGGGCGAGTCTGGTCTGCGCTGCCAATACCTAAATTCCATCATAGTAAGCAGTCAGCTTTCACTAGATGATCTAACCTACCACATTGTTAGAGAACCTGGGATCTTCTGGATTTGCAATGCGGTTGATGGCCGAAAACGCACGAATGATATCTACGAAGGCATCATCGGGAGCAACCAAGGCCAAATCTACCAAGTTGTAGGCAATAGCTGCCTCGATAGTAGGTTCCGCCGTACGAAGTCTTTGCAATAACATAGAGATCGTAAGTTTCGTCACCTCTTCCTTGTCGAATTCCAGTGCGAGTCGTGTCACAATAGAGACTGTAGTACTACCAATGAGACGTTTTTCTTCATCGGAACGACCCCGAAGACCAACGTCTTCGCTCTGGAAGGTAAGTTGATCAGTGGAAGACGACAATGGAGGTGCGTAGAGTGGGTTGTGGAAGAGTTGCTGTGAAGACTCAAAAAGCTCTTGGCTCGTTGAAGCAATATAGTTCAAGAGAGAATACATGTTGGACATGACAGAATCTTCTCTCGGTGCAAGCTACCCGATAAAATTAGGAGCCCATACACCACGATTCTCGACAAGAGTCCTACCTTGATGCACAAACCAAAGCACTTCGCCGCAGCCGTAAGCGGCGGTGGAGAGCGCTTCTCAGTATTGAAAGCAAATTCGAATATCGGAAGGGGAGAGGTTACGAATCGACGTAGATGGTATACCAACCCCATGGCAATCTCTGGGAAACTCTGGACAAGCACAGTCATTGCTTTGAGGGCTGCCTCTTGGACTAGGTTGTCCATCACTGGAGTTTCATCACTCAGAAGGAGACAGAGGGATGAATAAAGGTCGGGATCAAGCTCTCCCAAAGCAACCGAACATATAGATGCTAATTTCTGCATGATGTCAAGACAACCGAAGTTTACTACCAACAAGAATAAAGCTCACCAAACTCTCAGACATCGTTTCCCATGCATACGTATCAATGGAAGGCTCCGTATCCATATCCTGTATCTGTGCTAAAAGATCCTTGAAGCACTGTAAGGATCCTGTGATGGTGGACCTCCAGGCACTTCTCGTTGCTTCCTCCGTTATAGACGGTTTCTTTGCAGCCCTTTTCATCAGACATAACCAGGCTTTATTAGCAGCGGCAGCCTCTTTCAACGGTCTTCGATATTGGACACACTCTGCCGAAACAGCAACAAGTGTTTGAGCAAGTACGGTCCACTGCAATTCCATGACACAGCACACAATGAAATATCCACTAAGAGGCCTTCCAGAGTTGATGTAGCGGGTAATAAATGCGTGAGAGAACAAAAAAGTGTCGGGATGAGCCTCTGCTTCTTGATGTATTTCAAGGAGGAGCCGGTTAACACACTCGAGGATCGAATCCTCTACCAAACTAGCAAGGGTCTGAGAAAGAAGCCGCCACTGAGTTGTTGTCCAAGGAAAGACCATCGAGGTGATGGCGCGATAGAGGCCGTGCACAGAGGGAGTTAGTTGGGTCAGGACCTCGAGCGCTGGAGGATGTCAACAGAAAACTCGTTCAGAATTCCTGAGAGCACTCACGAGTCGCCACCGGGAGCCTCTGTACCACTTGAGTGACGAATTGCAAGATGGCATCGACACCCTGGTCAACCCGATCCTGGTGAAAAGAACAGATTCTCAAGACAGCACAGACTGTTGAGTAAATAAGTTGATCTGGGAGCGCCCACTCTATAGAAGAGGAATGAGAATAGAGAAATGTAATGGCGACACCCTCACCGTCCCAAGACAGGGATTGGTCGTACTCGACATAAGGCGCGTCATCCAAGAGATCAAGGAGAACAGTGATGAGTATATCACTTTCTTCTATAACGCGCCGTTCCGGAAGGTTCATAACCATTTCTCCGAATGCGATGTTGTAATGGGCCCGCACATCCGTCTGGTAAGGCGGTCAGAAAGTGAGGGTTAGGAACATGGAAAGCATGGACGATACCATGTGTATCTTTCTGCCTGCGTGTGTGTCCAATGTTTCACTAATAGAACCGCCATCGGCTTGGAATCGGGCCTTGGACTGAATGAGGTGTCGGAGGTCTTCGCTAGTGTCCGGCTCGTGCACGGCCAGGTCAGATAAAATGCGTGGCCGAATACTGAGCTCCAAACTAAGGAAGGTGAGTAAGTGACACTGAAGAACTAGGTAGGAACAGGAGCAAACCAGTCCATGATTGTTGTCCTCAATGCGTATGGCGGAATGTAGCTAGTAGCACAATAATGGAACCGACTACCTGAAATGGGAATTGTTCCACGCCTTTATTTATTACGAGGATGGATCATGGTATATGGTAGGCGCTATAGCCAAGTGGTTACGGCGACAGATTCGAATGGTATGCGATATCTGTTACTCTTCGAGTGCGCAGGTTCGAATCCTGCTGGCGTCGATCATTTTTGTGAGTCATATCGGTTCGGCTTGCTGACTAGGTTTCACTTTCAGTGAGCAAGAAGGGACAATTACACAAAATATCTTGGAATTTCGGTGGAGGGGAAATAAATGAAGCAGGTAGCCGAATGATCATACAGTTAACACTAGTAGTTTTGACGTCATGTATCGCGAAACAAGCTCTTTGCCTTTCTGTGGTGAAGCGCCGACACGGATTCCCTTAGAAGGTGTGGCAAGGGAGAGGTGGGAGCGCGCGAGAGCGTACGGGACGATGGAGACCTCGCACGCGTATATAGAGTCTGTGGGGGTCACATGTATATTATGTAATTAATAGTGGTCAATATCATGCACGGTATCAGCTTTGCTTTAGATAAAGCCATGACCAGAGGCGACGGCGGTATCCCCGGGGGGCTGTCAACTGACAGAGCCCTCTATCTTTGTCATGATGACCTTCGGGGCTGTCTTGACCACGCTGGGATCACTTTCAATCACCCCATGCGCTTCCTTTCATGTTACCTTTTTCTCATTTTCGTCCCTACTAGTATATGCTTCCTAACATTCCTCCGAGCTCGGAGGGGATATGGCATACACACCAGGGAAACTCTCCGAGCTCTCCTTACTGTCCTGGCACCGACGTGTTCTCTCTGGCCAAACCGCTACGTGTATCTTGCGAACAATACCCACTCATATGTCAACATACCCTTTGAGATGATTATCGAGGACACCGCCAACGGTGTCATGGAGTTACGCAACCCGATCAACGACCTGACAGATCTCATAGGCCCTGGAGTAATTGTGCACGGACATACCATACGCATGAGCATCGGGTGGCGGTGGTGGATCAGCTGTTTTGAATGGTGGATGCTTGCCAAGGTGCGTGCCACCCGCTATCTGCAAGATATCCAAGTTATACCAGAGACACCGATCGCATAGTTCAAGTTAGGTACGTATATGCGATATAGTGGTTTAGTTTAATCGAGCGTGTGCCCATTACTTCCTAGATTATCCGTCACCACAATCTCCAGGATGTATGTCGACGCTGCCTGACACTGGCAAATCGGCCAATCCAAGTCCTTTGGGTCCTACTTCGCCAGCCTCATGTCCTTTGCTTTGTATCGACCACCTCCCCCCCGACGTCATTCCGTCCTTGAGTGCAGGTTGCAAGATGACACTCGAGTTCACAGCCTTTTCCCCATATCTTCAGCCCTTCAGCACGGCGCAAATCATTTCCGCTATTCCGTTCATTGCTTCCAAGCATTTTCCTCGCCGGCCGCGATCTCTCGTCTCTGTTCTGAAACGGCTTGGCGCTTCATGCGACCCCAGCTTGGTTGTCGACTCAGTCTCCAACATTTCGGCCGACTACGAGCACACACTGCGTCACGTATACGGGTTGTTCTTTGGAGGGCGCACGATTCGCGAAGCGTGGGTTGAGAACATGGGTATCAGAGCATGTCGTCGGGACATGTTTCTAGTGGCCCTTGAGGCTGCTCTTCTGCGTCGGGGGTGGATCGAAAGATGGGCAATCCAAGTTACAACCAAGTGAGAATTCCTTTCCGTGTCTGTACATACATTCGTCATCGCTCCTGCCGACTGGACGTGTAGAAACTGCAATTGGTATCACGAGATGTTGAGAGTCATGTGATGCAAGTCCTCGACGACCACCTTGTGACCGAGTGGTTGCGTGTGTCAACGCGCTTCATGCGAACTTCTTGACCAAAGGCATTTCGGACGCCTGGACCATCATGTCAGTTGCATCCCCGACACTCGTACCCCGCCCCCCCGTCGTTCCTCTCGTTCTTCCCAAACAACCTCACGTTGGCCCAGTCCCTCTGCCCAAAGCTGATCGATATCAAGGGCGTATAAACCATGTAAGAGATTTACAGCGCGAGGCAGACGATCTGTCTGACGAAGAGAATGACTTGGAGGACTGTGTACGTGTACAGTTACAATATCCGCTGCATTATTCATAGTACCCGAACTCAGAATCTACACGTTCGGAACCGCGGTTTCGTGTGGTACATTCCAATAGGCAGACACACCACTCAGCTAGAAGAAAAGAACGATGTGCGTGCACCGTTGTCTAGGTTCAGTGGATGATGTGCGATTTAGTCTCCCTATTAGGCGGAGGATGATTCAGAAGGTTCATCCAGTGGCCGTACCGACGAGGACACAACGCCGCCCCACGAAGAAAACGAGGACTCAGGACCAGATCTGGATGCCGGAATTGAAGATATGGACGAGGAACAGAACTCTGATGAAGTGGAAGAAGGTATCACGGAGGAGTTTGATGAAGACCCATTGGGCATGTAGGACATGTATCAAAATGGTGACACTTAACACATGTCTCAGGAAATTACGCTATTTCTTACATCACTCGCTATATTTTTTCCTCACAAGGTTGTCTTGAGGGACACCCATAGCGTATCTACAACTATAAAATGCCACCAAGATATCAGATATCAATTATTGATCCCCCGAAGACAGGTAGATCGGGTCTACCCATTCAGTAAGTGAGAGTCTCGATGATACCGTCTAGAATCCTGATTGCATCCGGCATGTTGAATCTTTCAAACTGTAATGCAGCAGGTACGCTGTCACCATAATCATCAGGTAATCCACTTGCAAAAGAGAAATGATACCTACTCCCAGCCGGTAACTCGCTTCACAGGCGCCTCCAGCCGCAAAAATGCTCTTTTCTGCACTTCCGCAGCGATTTCGCCTCCAACACCACCAGTGTACCCTGCCTCGTGAACGACGACTAGTCTTCGGGTCTTTCTGACACTCTCCACGACTGTCTCTACATCCCAGGGCAATATGGTACGCAGATCTATGAGTTCTACCTCTGCTCTCCGTAGTGCGGTAGGAATTAGAGGATCTAAGGATGCTGGCGGAGAACGCAGAAGATCCATAGCAGTTTCGCAGTGATAGATCGGTGTACCCCAGGAAAGAAGCGTTAGGTCAGATCCCGGGGTCATAGTTTCCGCGCGCGCGAGAGGGAGGGCAAAATCATCGATAGGAACCTGCTCAACTGGTAGCCATGAAGTGAGCGGAGAAGATCCGCGTATCGGAAAGATGTGCGACCTACCTGCGGATCGATACAAAATCTTTGGTTCCATGAAGAGAACAGGATTAGGGTCACGAATGGATGCCAAGAGCAGCCCCTTGCATTGAATTGGGGACCTCGGTATGACAATCTGCAGTCAGGATCCGAGCTGTGTCAGCTTGGGAGTTTTGAGTAGGGAAAATAAATATAACCTTGAGTCCCGAAGCACCAACGAAGAAGCCTTCGGGGCTTTGTGAATGGTATAATCCCCCGTGGCCCACTGCCATCGTAGGCGTACGGATTGTCAGACCGCCAATGGAAAATTGTCCACCTGCGCGATATCTATACTTGGCAGCCTCGTTCACTATCTGTGTTAATAGTGAAGGCTGCACACAGGAGTACACCATGGGAGCGAACCTGATCAAAAGCGGGATAAATGTAGTCTGCAAATTGTATCTCTGCAATGGCTGTGTGCCCCATGGAGGCAATCCCAATGCCGAAACCGGCGATGCCTTGCTCCGTCAAGGGCGTGTTGAAGACTCGCTCGCGGCCTGGTCATGTTCACTATAGCCTGCTATCATGACGGAGGCAACAAACAACCTACCGAACTCTTCTGCGAGACCCTGCCAAGGATGCGTAAAAGCTGAATGTTACGTGCAAAAGGTACAAACCGTACCATGGTGCAGCGGAATACACCTCCAAATGCGACGTCCTCTCCAAACACCACCGCCGTATCGTCTTTTGCGAGCGCGATGCTGTCGGCTTGTCAGCGCTGGGAACGACGACCCCTCCTATCGTACCTGAGCGCGTCCCTTACGGCTTGGTACATGTTCATCTTCCTCGTCTCGTGACCCCCGACCATGGATTGCACAGAGCCGGAGTCCTCTTCGTCAGACCATATCAAACCTGGTGTACGAAGAGCGGTTTCCCGAGTGAGACGGAGGAACTGCGAGGATGCCACGGAGGAGAGATTGCCGCCTGCTGCTGGCGGCTCAACGGTGCTGGTTGAGTAGCATCGTCGGGAGCACTACGTGTATGTCAGAGGGAGAAATGAGCGAGCTGTACTTGCGGAACATACGAGTGCAGGCAGACGGGTTAGAGGACGGCGAGCAGAGACAAACATGGTGAATAGAGGACAAGGTGTACTTGAGCAAGATCCGGTCCTCATCTGATACCTACATAGCCGATACCTCCACCGGAACCTTGCAGATCACTCTACTGGCGGCCGCGACTGCAGTCCAGTATCCGGGCCCTGCTATCAGTCTCCACGGCGACGGCAACGGTGATGGAGAGCGACAGCGCGTTCGTGGCGCCAGAGGGGGTATATTCCGTCACAGAAGAGCACAAGCCGCCGCCGTCAGTCATCCCAGCACCGTCAGGGACCACTCAACTACATCCCACACGTCTTTCCACCGTCACTGTTCATTTCAGTTACTCGAAACACGCGAGCGCGCCGGGTCTAGCGCAGTTGCTCGGTGCGAACCTGAACAAGGATTCACGAAGAGATAAGGAACGTGAAAGAGAAAAGGACAGGGAAAGGCAGCTCTTAGACGATCGCAGCTTATCCTCCAGCGACACTCCAGATGACAACCTCACTTCCCCGGACGTAACATCCCCCCCAGGTCAAACGACTAACGTGCAGGACATAACCGTGTCCCATGAACCCCACCAGAAGCTATTTGCTCATCCATCCGTCTCCGGGAAGAAGAAATCCAGCTCTTCCAAACCGAAGCGTAACATGCGAACGACTTCTTCTACCTTTATAACGCGAATGCAGAGCGTGGAGGGACTGAATAAGATTCTCGCCAGCAAACAGGGTGAGGTGACATTCATGTTCCTCAACTCTAGCAAGACATTTCTTTGGTATGAAGTTGGTGCCAAAACCAAGGTATATGTGCGCGTACTTGTCTCGCAGCACTACTGATGACTGAATCATAGGAGCCACTTGCAAAGATTAGTTTTTCCGCTTTCCCGACCTGTCACGACGTGAATTCCTTCACCGCTTTGCCCGAGAGACTTGACGTTGTCATTGGGTTTAGCACAGGTGACCTCGTTTGGTTTGGTTTGTCGTGCTTTAACATTCATCAAGATGTCTACTAAGGGGTCATCCCGTAGATCCCATAGCTAGTCGATATGGTCGTCTTAACAAGCATGTGTGACTACCAATTGGACTACACCGTTCCCCGCTCACACTGGACTCCAGGGCTCTATTTCTCCCTCTCCTTGCACTGCAGTGCGCTGGGTTCCCGCATCTTCTACCCTTTTTCTCGTCTCGCATGCCGATGGCACGATAATTGTCTATGACAAAGAACGAGACGACGGAGTGTTCAGTGCAACAGTTCCCGCCTCCCAAGCCCCATATCCTAATTCTCACACATCTCCCAATCCGCGAGTTTCAACTGGTGAATGGGATCCGTTAACAACCATGTATGTTACAGTGCCACCATGGCATCCTGAAGCCAACATGAACGGAGGTGCGCGAACGGATAAAGGTGTTGCCAAAAATCCCGTTAGCCACTGGAGGCTGAGTAGACGTGCTGTTGTCGGTGCGTGCTTGCCCATGAGCAGCTGAGCAGGTCAAACCTTTTGTTCCCAGATTTTGTGTTCTCTCCCGACGCCAAACATGTCGCTGCCGTATCTGAGGACGGCCACTTAAGGGTGATTGACGCATTTGCCGAACAGTAGGTGATATGCTTTGTGCGTTTCCTTATCCTGACACCACGCTAGACTTGTTGACTGCTATTCGTCATATTTCGGTGCACTGACTTCTGTCGCATGGTCGCCTGATGGTCGTCTGATCCTGGTATAGTGGTTTCTTTTGTATCGCGATCGCTCGTCTTTTCTTTCCTGGAATCTCTCGCAGACTGGTGGCCAGGATGACCTTTTGACAATATTTTCCCCGTGGGAACAACGTGTAGTCGCTAGGTGTCAAGGACACTCGTCGTTTGTGTCCGCCGTGGCATTTGATGCATCGAAAAGTGACGGACGGACGTATCGGTTTGGTAGTGTTGGAGAAGACAACAAGTTGATATTGGTCCGTGTATGGTTCGTGCCCTTCTGAGTGAGCGCTGACAATCTCCATTAGTGGGACTTTTCTAGCGGTGCACTGCACAGGCCAAAACCTCAACATGGACATTATCCGCGCGTCTCAATGGCATCCAGCATCTCATTGGTTGCGGCATATCGTCGTGGGACTAGTTCGGCCACTCAACTCTCAACGTCTAGATACCATCCAGCACCATCCAGAAACGAGGTATCCATAGTTGAGCCAGTTCTGGTATGCTGTCAGCTACCTCTTTATCTTTGCCTACACGCCAAACGCACGATATACAGGTTAAGCATATTGAGGCTGACATGCTAAATTGCTTGAGATTCCTCCCTCGCGCACTGCTAACGGCAACGAAACATGGTCATGTGAGGATGTGGGTCCGGCCACTTGAGATGCATGGAAGTGCGCGTCGACGAACACATGCGAAGCAGGCGCTTTCGATATCGGACTTGCAGGTTGTTTAAGTCCTTGGCCTTATTCGAGGAGGGAGCGATGTGGAAGTTAAATTATGCATATGTTGTGATTTTTGTCCGCTTCGCCACGGTAGCACGACTCCTCTTGTGAGGGGACAGGCAGGCAATGTTGGCTATTCATATACCCTTTAGTCGACGACTTGGTCCCGGTCGACTGCCCGCTTGGAGTACTTACTCAGTTTGCTAGATACTTGGATTTACAACCATAGTCACATATTCGATAGTCGCATGTTGTACTAACCGAAGTAGACAGATTATGGGGGAACTACTCCATTAAGTAGGAAGGACCAAAGAGCGTCCGAGCACTTGAAATCGTGATGTATTACGGTCACCAGCCAACGTTTCTCCCGCACCTCATCGAGCAGTGTTCTCTGAGGAGATCCAGGGGCATAGAAAAACGCCCACTCAGCCCATATCGAGAAAGCCTCATTCTACAACGCCAATTTGTATCTGATGAGATCCGGTATTCCTAGTCGCATCGACGGGCGCGCACCTTCCACGTGAGAAAAGATTCTCTCTCAATAATCGTCGTCTGAACCACCTCCTGCCCGGGAAATACTCCCCATGTCACTGCATTTCGCCCATCTTCGGGAATATTAGTCCTGCATTCACCCTAAGGCATCCCATGATGAAGCTGTTAACCCCACCAAAAGGATAGCTTACTCGTGCGTTCGCGGCAAAAAAGTGAATCCATCCCATACCATCCCTTTCAATCTTTCTCTCGACCTCACGGACGATGTTCTCGTCCGCAAAAAACTCCACGAACCCTTTCTGAAAGACATACCCACCCCTCGGTCCCCACCCAAAGATTTCGTCAGTGGAACTAGCGTTATCGATCGCGGGTTGAGAGCAAATAGTCCATAGTCCGTGACTGGTAAGTTTTTTCAAGTATTCAAGGATTGTTGCAGACTCGTCAGAAAGTGGGGAAGGAGAGAACGGTGTGGAGGCGATGTTAGAGTCAAGATAATCCAGGAAGAGTCTGGTCAGATCCTTCGTGGTGGTCGGGTTGCCCCAGTGGGTTGGCACCGTACGGATCTGGAAATGTTTGAGTGGAGGCGGATAAGAACAACGGCGAGGGTCATACACTAATCCCCAAGCCACCCCATTGATCTTGTGTACCGAACGCGGGACTCTTATAGTCGCCAAACCGACCATTTGGAAACTCGTCCCATGTGGCAGCACTGTTAAGTTCACGTCCAGGGGGCTCTATGTCTAGTGTCGGTTTACTGGTTAGTGCGTTGGCAGCAGTTGAAGTTGCAAGGCTCGGAGTCACCACCAAGTCTGAGCTAGGAAGTCGAGAGCGGGTCGATAATAAGGGAGAGTCCTTGATTCGAGGTTCATCATCACGACTTGTGAGAGTAAGACGACCTCACAGCAATAAGTTTATTTTTGGTGATTAAGCTACCGCCGGCCCACCCGAGGTTTCCGAGAACAAGTTGAACACTCTTTTCGAGGTTGAGGGTGCAGAAATGAACTCCAGAGACGAGGCCAGACCCCGTGATCCTTCGTATGATGTCGACTGCGAGACGGACACCATAGTCCTTGACAAGTTGGTCGTCGTGCTGGGTCGCGTCTGCGTTAGTTTCCGGCACAGCCAGCTGCTCGACCCACACGGATCGCGTTCAAATCTGCCATTATACTAGGCGGGACTTGTGCGCCACACAGCTTGATGACCCTTAGGAAGGACGCATATGTTTGTATGGGCATGATGCCGGGTATGATGGGCACCCTTATTCCTGTTCATCGTGGGGAGCGAGACTTACTAGACCGAAAGGGCTACAGACCTTTGCTTCGAACCTTTTGAATCCACTCGACGAAACGATCCGAGTCATAAAACAGTTGCGTTACAATGAATTCCGCGCCGGCGTCCACTTTTTGTTTGAGGATGTCAATAGCATCTTCTTCGCTAGAATCATTCTCTGCGTGGCCTTCTGGATAAGCTGTAAAGATGATGGATTAGGATCGTGACCGCGCCTGTTTCGACACCAGGTCATGTTAATTACCCGCGACACCTATGCAGAAGTGAGAGGAATACTCGATCGAGGATCGTATGTATTTGACCAGATCAAGGCCACGCGTGAACCGAGGATCAATTGGTGTCCAATGCTCCTGTCCACGCGGAGGATCTGCGTGTAACAAGTGAAAGAATTGGGTGGGTTCCAAAACGAGAGTGACTGACCACCACGGAGTGCTAGGATGTTCTGTATTCCACGTGCCTTCGCTTCCTGTAAATTCTGTTAGATATGGAGGGGAAAATGGGACACTGAACATACACGTAACGCATCATCGACCATGCCGGGAAGCATATTCGTGCATGTCAGGTGGAGAATGGTGTCGATACCACATTCAGACTGCGTGAATCCGGCCAGATCGAGGCTCCTGTCACTTGTGGAGCCACCTGCACCCCATGTTACGCTGATTGCGATCGGATGGAGAGCGGCGAGGCGGTATATGCGGGCGACGAGATTGTCGAAACCCTGACAGGGATTTAACAAAGGGCGTGTAGGTTTATGAGTGAAAGCTACCTGGTCTGTGCGAGGTGGAAAGAATTCGAACGTGTAGAATGGCTGAGTCGGGGCATGTTGAGCGATTCTGTCGGACAGTCTCATCGCTGCGAGTGCAAAGTTGTATTACATAACTCACCAAAGTCACTTTCTTTCTGAAATGGGAATGAACATCCGAGCCGTGTAAGTATTACGTAACCAGACATAGCGCCATCGTATTGGCTGGCGCACCTGGACGACAGCAGAGCTCAAGACACCAGACGCTAATAGAGGCCAAATGCAGAGATCAGGACAAAGACAGCAAAGAAGCATGTCACACATGGTGTCAGCAGAATATGCAAGCTGTGTGCGCCGTCGTCGGGCTGCGGAGCGGGCTGGATGGTTCAATCTCCGCTCGATTATATGGCAGTGTTTACGAACATCTCTGCAGCAGGTGAGATTAGTACTTACTATGTACTTGTTGCGTCACAAGGACATGCGAGTTGATTACATAAGTCACACGACATAGCTGGTCACCTGATCGTTCAGATCCCTCTCGCTGAGCTAAGCGAGTCTCCTGCATTTTTCCAAACGAAGGCAGACTGTTCGCTCGCAATATCGACTGTCCAGCCACCACGTCTCCCATGGATGCGTTATCGACACCTGGAGCCACTGATTTCTCCTCGACGCCTCCAAAGCGTACAAAGATCGTGTTGCTTGGTGACCAGAGTGTCGGGAAGACCAGTCTCATCACAAGGTCAGCCTCGCCAAGCTTGTTCCATGCACAGTCGCGCCCATCTAGTATACGCGCAGATTCATGTATGATACGTTCGACAACACCTACCAGGCTACGATTGGAATTGACTTCTTAAGCAAAACCATGTATCTCGAGGACCGGACCGTGAGGCTGCAGCTGTGGGATACTGCTGGTCAGGTCTGTGGATATCTGAGGCTCTCGAGCTGCTACCCATCCTGAATGACTCACATACCGTAGGAGCGATTCCGTTCACTAATACCATCATACATCCGCGATTCTTCCGTAGCAATAGTTGTATACGACATAACCAGTGAGTCCCATCCCCCAACTTAGCTCCTTGGTTTGTCCCTATAGTTGTAGACCGACAATCTTATCTCTCCACGTCAAAATGGATCGATGATGTGAAGTCAGAACGCGGAAACGATGTCATCATTGTCCTAGTCGGAAACAAAGCCGACCTTTCGGAGAAGCGGTACGTCCACATTCTACGCTGTGCAACCCGTGTCTGATTCACCGCATCGTTCAAGCCAAGTCACGGTCGAAGAAGCAACCCAGAAGGCGGTGCAAATGAGCATTATGTTTATGGAGACCTCGGCCAAGGCTGGTCATAACGTCAAATCGCTATTCAAGAAGATTGCGATGTCGTTGCCTGGTATGGACAACAATGTACAAGCAGACGCACAAAACACCAGTACGTGTTCTCCCTCGGTTGTTCTACCATATCTGAATAGACGGATTCTAGAAATTGATGTGACCACTGCTCAAACACCTACTGTCCCGGAAGCCTCACAGTGTAATTGCTAATGTATTCCTCACTTTCCCCTTTCCTGTGGCATTATATACCGTGAATTTGTTTCGGACATACCAACCGTTTACTACAGTCCATCGACAGAGTCCCCACAATGCTATAGTTTACCTCGTCTGTCCACTAACCACGGTTCATAGTGTTACCTGCGCCTCTCGGATGGGTGTCCTTATATTGGGCCCACTGCTCGTCTTTATGACGTTTTTCTCCCGCCTTCAGTTCTCCTAGCACTGTCCCGTCCATCTCCGAATCCATGGCGAGTTGCTCGGACGCTGTGGGTTTACCTTCGGACTGTGCCCTATGCGGACAGCTCAAGAAAAGTAATGTTATACAACGTGTGGCTCACCCCCTGCTAGAAAGGATACCTCCGCGCTGCCGCTCGATTTCCAAGTACTCCTCAATCGACATGGTTGGCAAACGATGGTCAGGCCCAAAGACCTGCGTACGCAGGTGAGCACGGTCCGTCGTGCCGGCGGGTAGAATGGTAAAGGGCCGCAATGGCTGCAGGAGATGATCAAAGAGGGCATTCCACTTTATTATTAACGCCCACCTTGCCACGGGGGTCCAACAAGGGCCCTCTGTCAGGAGATTCAGAGGACGTGTCAATCCTCCATACGCCTTCCTCATTTCTAGTCTTACTTCTTTCGTCTACTAGTGGCTTCGACAGTGGGGGTGGGGAAGGAGCACTGCGCAGCAACTGGGTCTCCTGACCCACACCTTCAAGTTGTGCACACGCCTGGGCATGAAAGAGTCTGAGGAGTAGTAATGTAGCGTCCCTAAGTGTATCTTCCGCCTCAAGGTCTTCTACATCATCATCTGAGGGGAGACAAGATGTTATGAGTTCGAAATCGCTCAGTGAGTGCTCTTCGGTAACATGTTGTCGCCGAAATCTTCTCATTACTTCTATACGAGTCCGGAGGTCCTTCTCAACTTTGTACTGTCTGATTTTTAGCTCTCTACGTCTTGCAAGGTCTCGGATAGAGGATGACTGCTGGCCGTATAGGACACGCTCGGTCTTCGGTGTGATGTCGTAGGCCTCAATATTAGCGATATACGTGTTAAGATCGTGCTAGCCGCGGTATTGGCAGCGTGCTCGTGGCCCACTAGTCCTCAGACTTACCTGAACTTGCGCCAGGTTCCTCATACGTTCATCCCTACCGGTAGCCCTGACTCGGTTCTGTACCTCCGCATGGACAAACGGGAGAGATAAATACACGAGATTTGACGTGGATACGTCGTCGAGGACTTCATTCGAGCTGAATAGTGACAAGCTAGCGACTCGAGTGCTCAGCTGAACGAGATCAGACAGAATATCTTGGATGAGCTCCTGCGAAATATTTGTATCAGCAGTATATGACCGCTGATGGACCCGACGCATGCCTGAGTGTCGTCCTCGACGGCAGGCATACCAACTGCTCTGGTAGCCTTGCCCAATGCTCTCGCATACAGAGCCGAAAGTGAAAGTGACTCCATGATCAAAGCGTAGTGAGACGAGTATTCGGGGGCCGCGACCGCGTCTGGTACCATCCCTGCTACTAGGATGAACCAGAATTACTTTTCGCAAAAGAGGAACCTCGACGAGCTCCTGCACTTCGAAGACGACAACTCGGGATACATTGAAGGCAAGATCTTCATGGTATGGCCACCCCGAAACCGGTTACACCGCATCAACCTCGAAGTCGTGGAAGACTTTATTCCCTACCGCTTCGAAGTGGAGGTTCCCCATAAACATGGGATTACATTTCGACCCCACGAACGCATCTGTCTTGCTCTAAAAGGAGTGAAGGTTGGTCGGCGCCAGGAATCTAGCGCCCCGTACTATTTTCCGGTTGTCCTCCGCTTTCCTGATGGTGTGGCCTTGAAATACTTGAGTGGCACTAATGTAGGCAAAGTGGTCGATACATGGGATGGTGAGTGCATTTACTATGGGGACCGGCAATCCAATCTCCATCTCGGAGTCTACAGGAAACACAGATGAATGGTACAACCCTGGAACGATTCACACTGTCTCGAATGCGGTTACACTTGACGCGTCTGAGGTTTACCACCAGCCCGTCTCGACAGTAACTTGTCCCTCTTCCCCGACCGTTCCACGAACAGACGTTATCAGTTGTGGTGGCCAAGACGCAAGGATAAACCGGTCTCCTGTGTTAGTTCCGGTCGCAGACGGTGCAACTACTGTTCAGCGAACAAGTGCCGAAAGGCCTGGTCGTTCCACCAAAGCCAGATTCCGAAGGAAGCGAAGGTTACTCAAGGAGAAGGAGTCAGCACACCCTGGCCGGCTAGCAAGTGACGCGGACAAGCCACTTCCAACTAGTCATGCTACATCTCTCCACGGACAACCTCAGGTGTCGATTCACGCATCCCCGACCAAGGTGCCTGATAGCCATTCGCGGCTCCACCTAGTTAATGGGCACGGCAAAAGGGAAGCCTCCACGCGGGAAGACAACGGAGTCAGCATTTCGCAGGAGAACGACCATAATAACGTGGGGACCGATTCAGAAGGGACTAGCGCTCTTGCTGTCCGACCGAAGGCAGGTATTCGTACACAAAGGGTTCGTCGTTCGATGGCCATGTTATCAGGTATTAATCTTGCCTGCTGGACGCTAGGGCGACATTTTCACCGCTCTTGCTGAGCTACAGAAAGGTCATTCTTTGATCAACGTCATCGGAATTGTGACCAACGTAACCCCGGAGACTAAGACGAGCACAAATGGTGGTTCAATCATCTTTGCTACATGGATGACAAGGGTCTCACCGTTTCTTCTAGAATGGCGTCGCTCGATCGCCCTCGTGGATCCCTCCACAGTCGATTTACCACGACAGTGTATCACAATAAATTGTTTTCAGAAGAAACACCCCGAGTGGCTTCCGCAAGTACAACAGGATGATGTCATCATTCTACGTAAACTCAAGGTCTGACAGCATCGTCGGCAAGGTTTTTGGTGACCTTACGCACAACAGGTTGTCGAGTACTATGGTGTCGTGACAGCTACAGGCTATGGTGACAAGTTGCGCTGGGCAGTCTACGATCCTTTGAAACATTCTATACGACCTCCTAACAAAGGTAATGCACCTGAGAAAGAGTTGATCGACAACGGGATGGGTTACGAATACTCCCCATACTGGGAACCGTTCGAAGATAGCACTGAACTTGAATATTGCCGGATAATTGCACAGTGGTGGATGGCCAGGCGCACCTTCGAAGGACAGACTGTGTCCAAAGTTGTGTGCTCAGGATCCTTGTCCAAGCAACACCTATTAATATCGGAAGCTTCGCCCGATCTCCCACCTCAGGGTTTCTTCAATTGCACTGTCGAAGTGAGGAGTAATGTCTTGATGAGCTGATTCTGACTATTTCGTTGGAAGGTACTACAAAAGTTCGAAAACCACGGCGGTGCTACTGCTGTCTATGTCACAGACTACACATCCAACGCCTCGATGCACACTGTACAAGCTACTTGGTGTCCACCACAGTTGTCTGACCGTGTGTTGCAGTGCAGTATGTGGGATTCCGCAGCTAGCATCGCGAGGATGATGAATCCTGGCGAATATTGGTATTTATACAACATCCGGGCGAGGTGGAACCCTAGCCATTACATGGAAGCCACGATGCAGCTGGCGGAAAAGGTCACTCAACTGGATGAAACCCAACTCGAAATACAGCCGCATCTCAGGGCTCTTCTAGCGTCAGTGTCCTGCGATGTAGTACTGGGACAAACTGATATTTCCTTCAGGAGGAAGAAGGAATTTGGGTTGAATCATTCTAATCCTACCCCAGGGTTGGCACCCTTGCATATTTTTCCAGAAATGCTCTTACAAGATGTGGAAGAGAACACGAATTTTCTCACTTGCGTTGTTGAAGTGCTTCATTTTCTTGGCAACTATTTAGGTACTCACCATACCCCTGATAGTTGCTCCACATCGACTTCAACATGCAGGATGGTCATTTTTTATACGTCACCGACTACACATATAATCCAGACCTGCCAACCACCATCTCAACAGCTGGCTGGGCACAGAATCTGGAGCATCGCATAGTGAAGATAAAGCTGGACGACACTCAAGCCAAAATTTCATCAGATCTTAGGCCTGGTACCACATACATTATTCAGAATATGCGTGTAAAACGCTTGAGCGTGTCTAGTGGTATCCATGGATGTCTGGGTGGAAGCGATACACTCATCGTCTCGCTACGTGACTCGTCAAGCCACCATATCCAAACGTTGCAGAGGTCGGTGCGTTTCTGTTCATTCGATCAGTGTTATTCAGATACCGGTGCAGAAACAAAGAAAAATGGAACAGGGAAAACGTTTTGGGTACCCAAACAGTGCTTACAAACGGGTCACACGGAGACGAACTGCCCAAGCGATCACCGACTCCTTTAGGCAGCACTACTTTACAGGAAGTGCCCGCATGGCCCGCTCCAGTCGAGTTTAAGGTGTTGGCCCGCGCCACAGATTTCTTTCCCTTCTTTCTCGAGGACGCGTGTGTCCTGCGGTGTACTAAATGCCAATCAAGGCGAGTACCCTAGAACCTCGGGTGCCCACAAACGTTAAGTCCAGCATTAGCCCCCCGCCTTCCTTCCAGCGATGTCCACGTTGTGATGACATGATGGAAACACATTGCAAGTGGTTTTATTGTCTGTATATTCTACTTCAAGACGAGAGAGGCAACGAACTCATTGTGTCCCTGTCTGGAAAAGAGGTGTGTGTTCTAACGAATCATAAATTAATGCAATACCGACTTTGGTATGTGTTAGTCTGCCTTGTTGCGAGATGTCGATCCAGCCAACTTGCGTAGTGATCGGGGAGCATTCCGAAAGCTCCTGGAGAAGCTCGATCCCATTTTGGGCAACCTGAGGGACGTTCATCAGGCTTGGTCGAGAAACGACGACCTTATCGTCGAGTCATCACTGATGGCATTCACTCTTGAAAGCTGGAATATTGGCAACGAGAAAGGATACAGTCTACTTGATTGCACTCCCTTGTAAGGAAGATGTTACCGATGACTGCATCACACTCGTTCGCATGCGCGAACAGAGTAGTACTGCAAAATCTTCATGAGGGTGTAATATAGCGCGATAAGTAGACGCAACGAAGCGACCGAAAGGGCGGATACTCGCTGTCCTAATCCTTACTCGAGAGACGATTACAGCTCGGCTCGTACTAGTATTTATGCGAGCCCCTCGAGCGCGAGTCGTGGACCGCCACAGCTCTCACAGACGGGCTGGTCACCAGACTATACGATGGTATGACTATGAGGATCAGGCGAACGCGCGAAGTACGACGAGGCAAGACGGGCGAGCCAAGACTGACCACTACTGCTAAGTATGTACGTGCTGATCACACCAAGTGAGATCTCCAACAGTGACACCGTATGACCAGCCATGCTTGTCACTCGGAACGCGTTGCTACTTGTCCTTGGTTCGAAGCGTTTCACTCGGGCAAGTTGTGTGCCGGTCGCCCGACGGGTGAGAACCACCCACCACACCATATTCGTGCATACGCGCGTGCTCGGAAAATATTTTCTAGTACTTCGTGTCGCGAAATCCATGTTGCAAAGCTGTGTGTAGAAAGGTGAATGACGGCGATTCCAAGTTGGCCGCCGGCCCAGCGCGCATACAAGTGGATCATGTGACCGAGATGTTTGTGATAGTGTGACTGTCTGTGACTGACGCGGTCCGACGCGGTGTCGGACGTGTATCCTGACTCTCAACATGTCTCTCCCAGTCGTCAAGATAAACGTCAACTACGACGATGATTTGGGTGTGTGCACTGTCACTACTCGTTGCCGGCCATTCAGTTGTCCTAGACAAAATACGAAACTTCCTCTCAACATACGTCAGTCATGACAAGGACTTGGACCGAGATTTCGCGAACATTACATTAGGCGGCGACGACGACGACGACGAGGGTCGTGATGATTCCAGGACAAAGGGACTCAAGTACATGCAGCAGCTGGTATACGTTCTTTCGTCCAGTGTCTCACCTTGTTTTGATACTTGGTGTTCAAGCAACGGATAGCAAACCGCGAACATCAGACACTAACCATTGACCTCGAAGACATCCATCAGGCGAGAATATAAACTCTTGCTTGTTATCCACTGATCTTACCCTATGCCCCCTACTTAAGCACGAAAAAACTGTTTCGGAACTTGTGGCCCGCATCCAAAACAACACTAGGCGCTATGTTCAATTATTCTGCGAAGCCGTCGATAAACTTACCCCGACTCCAACTAAGGACATAAGTGAGCACGACGAGGTTATTGATGTTATCCTGCATCAACGGCGTGAGCGGAACGAACGAACTGAGGGAGCTCAGGAAGGCTTTCCTGACCACCTCTTACGGCGGTAGTGCGTGTTGTCACCTCCATATGGTGTGCGTCGCGCTGAACATTGCTTCAGTAACCTCTACTTTCAGCCTCTGCGCTCTGATATCGCGCTCGCAGTCCGTGATGTCAAGGGCGCTCACTTGGGGCGCTTGATCACTGTTCGCGGGATTGTTACTCGCGTATCTGAAGTCAAACCCCTCCTTCTCGTGAATGCTTACACGTGCGACGTATGCGGATCAGAGACGTTTCAACAAATTTCCAGCAAGTCATTTTCTCCAATCACAGACTGTCAAAATGAGAATGAATGCAAAAAGAACGGTATCCGTGGGTCTCTACACATGCAAACGCGTGCTTGTCGCTTCAGCCCGTTTCAGGAGGT
>JBBPMG010000090.1:0-31195 GCA_038090195.1 Boletellus deceptivus
CATTCGTTTCGGGACGGTGGTCCGCGTAAGGGTGTCCACCGACGTGATGACAGCGGGTCTGGCTGGAACGAGCAGTCACATTACCCCCTTCCCCCCCCCTCGAAAGAGAAGGGGGTCGCGAAACGAGAACAGACGGTCCACTCACTCGTCCTTTGCGCCTTCTGATACATGATCGCACGGTATACAAATGCGTGGAACCAGCATCGAGGGCGTCTTGTTCTCCCGCGCGCGCAGGAGGAAGGGGGGGGAGGGGACATCCATGTTCGCGTCGTACGGATGGTAGTCGTCCCCGGAATGCTCCGAACAGCCCCCTTGGCCCGGTGACGCCGTTGAAACAGCATGTAGGCCGAAACGTATGGATGTCGAGGGGTTTCCCGAAAAGGAGTGTCTTCTGAAGGGTACCTTCGTACACTACCTTTGTAGCTGTCCGGACCGCGGTCGGAGCGCTTGCAGCGACCCCCCCGGCATGTGGCCGTAAATCCGCTCAGATATTTAGTACACACACTTTTTAAGGGAGAGGACCGTCCAAGCGGTCGCATAGAGCCACGATGGACTTGCGGGACAGCTATTGCAGATAGGCTTCCCCTCCGGCCCTGTCACTCCCTCGGAGGCCGAAAGAGATGCGGTGATTCGTTCCAAGAATAAAACACCCGTCCGAAGCTCACCCCGACGGACGGATGGACGGACATGAACGCGAATCGAGCCACGAAGACGGTGACAGCAGGAAGCCTGTATGGTGAATGTGGAGGTGCCATGACAGGCATGCATTAACAGAATGTTTAGGACAGCATACAATAAATATGTGCTTGCATTGGCGCGTTCGTGTATCGCTCGAATACGAGGGGGACCAGGGACAGGAAAGACTCGTCGTCATGGAAAAGTCCCCGGCTTGAACAACGGTACCACCAAGTGTTCTCGGTTGGTGACGTCAACCCCACGAAAGTACCCTTCACGAGAATCGACAAGACGCGTCAATAAACCAGACGGACGAACGAGCACCACGGACTCACTCGGACTGAGGTAGTACCACAACACCGTCCCCTGCACAAAGTTCTCCAGCGCATACAGATACCTTGCCAGCTCTCCGTCCACCTCCGCCCCGAACGATGGCAGTCGGGCCTTGAGTGACATATAGTCTTCCATCCGCTGATCGAGCATCTCCGTCAGAATGTCGATCGCTGCTTGCAGACCCACACCGCGCTCGTTCATGATGCAGAACACCAGATTCTGATAATCCCCGTCCGATTGTTCCTTCTGTCCGTCCGCCGCCCCCGCATTTCCCGAGTGTGGCGCGTCAGCACATCGGTGGGGTGCGCAGAAGAAGAAAAAAAACTCACGTTAAAGGAGCACAGATCCTGGGTTTCCGGAATGGAAATCCCATCAGCAAACAGTTCCATCACACCGAGAATAGCGCACTCACGTTAGGCCATGTCATCAGATCTGCCGTCGCCTCGGACATCCCTCTGATGATCGCATTCTCGAACACCCTGTCCGGGAGGTCCAGGTCGAGGGCATATTCAATCATCGCTACGTAACGGAACCCATTCAATCAATAGAGTCACCCCGACATGTTCGGAGAACCTTGTCCGTACCTTCCACCATGGCTGCCCCAATGGTGGCACGCCGCATTGGAATGAACTCGTCCACAGGTGGAATCCGCTCCTGCGACCGATTTCGTGACTGCGTCACTTGCGAATCACTCCACGCCATGAACGAGCGGATAAATCTGCAGTGTGCTCAGCATGCGAATCCTCTTGTCCAAGGGGTCATTCCGTACCGGTTGTAAGCGCCTGGAGTCGACGTTTCACGGAAGCGGTTCAAAAGGCTGCAAGGGCTCTTCTCAATAACATCCCACGGTGACCCCAGCAATAACCCACTCGTGTAACATCGCAGCATACGGATAGTTTGGCCGAGCGCAATCTGGGTCAGCGATAATGCTCATCGAAATATCATGCCCTGCCCGGACCACATCTGGCTGGGACTGAAGGTCGCCCTCATCCGACAGGTCATCCGTCTGACTCGATGTTGTCAGCACAGCCCACGTTAGCCACACGTGATCGACGCACGGAGAAGGCCCAAAAGTAAAACATGAGACACGTAGTGAGATGCTTCAGGTCGGCATCTGGGAAGCTGAGAGCAGCGAACAGGTCGAATTTTCCATAGTTTATGAACTTGGATCGACTTCGGTCATCATACAAATGTATTCTGGCATCCCATCGTGAGCAGCGGGTCGCAGGAGCAGGAAGCGACGCGTGCATACCTGTTGAACCAGGCGCGAGCCTCACGATCGGCCTCTGCCTGGTGAGGATTCACCCGCAGTTCAAATACACGGCCGGTGATGGCAGAGAGATCCTTGAGGTAGAACTGGGATGGGAGAGAGTTGAATATCATTTGGAAGTAAAGGAGGAACAGAGGAGAGTCGATGCGGCTTAAAGTTGCTGGGGGGATGTGACGCAGAGGGAAGGATACTTCAATCGGCCCTTCTTATACAGAATCGGACAGGAATATGACAGCAACAAGTCCGCTGACCGACCTGCTGAAAGGAGGTGAATGCACAGATTAGATTTGGGGATGCGTCTATTCACCGACTCGGTCGCCAGTACCTTGAGCATCACGACCTAGGAGAGAAGGACACAGGGACACCGCCTCCTCCATCTCGATCGTTTTCCAAGCAACCGGGGATGCCCTGGAAGATTGTCAAACCTGCCGACGGTAGTACCCCCGCTGCCCGGCCAGGACCGTATGCATGGTATAACTTGAAACATATGCCCGAATGCACAGAGGGTATGCACGTTCGCACCGAGCCGGAATCCAGATCCTGTGACGGATCTCATCGTTTTCTGTATGTCATTTTCCAAAGTAGCGGGACCTGTGTAACGGCTTTAAATTGGGGATGTCCACCTCGCCTCCTTTTCGCACACAATGCAGTGCCCAGGTGCCCAAACTCCGGTCCATGTCAGACGGAACACCATCCGAATGGGGTCACCTGCTGTGTAGCGAATGATAGGTGACAACTCGTTCAACTTGTCTACATGAGCAACTGGGTCCGGGAATGATGGAGCTGGGCCATCTGGCTTCGAGCCTGTCGCCTCTTTTTTTTTTCTCGGGCTTGAGAGAATTTCACCTGAAGCACGCACTCTACTCGTGTTGTTCTGAACGGAGATGTGGAACAGAGGCGTAGATGGTCGACGGAGTTCGGCGACCGAGGGACGAGGGGGAGAGATGAGCATGAAGCGTCTATAGTAAGGAGACGGATAGCATGGCGTTGAAAGGAAAAGGGAAAGACGCACAGTTATAGGTAGCGATAGACTTCGTGACCGATGTGCTTTCATGACGCGGCCATGCGCTCCTTACACCCGACGGGGACATCTCAAGTTGAGACGGCAGCTGTCCTCAGTCGCTCACACGGTCTCCTGCTTTTCCTCGACATCTCCGGCTAATTAGGGCCAAAGTAGCGCGGGCGGCACTTGGCAGACGCGGGCTCAGTCCATCCTCATATTGAGGAGCTCGCCTTTTTTTTTCACGTCAGTTGCTAGGCAACTACCACTATCCTGACCCATGACTTTAGCAGGTTCATAACTTCGGCAGTCACAGCGTGTCACATCTGACCGGTCAGATCTGGCCACACACGCGAAATTGATCTTTGCCAAAGTACCAGCTCGAGGTTAGCACGATAGCGATTGGAATCCGTGTCCGCATACCCATAATTCATTCCGTTGTTGCGCCTCCGTCCTCCCATCTGATTACCCTTCTCATCCGCATTCCGACGGTGTTCGGGTGGAACCTTGTCAAGTGGCTTCCGCAGGTCAAGGAACTCGCCAACCGTTGTCCGATCAAGGTTTTATGCACGCATCGGGTCAATATTTCGGGGCCGGACGAGGACAAGTGTTGGGTTTCGCTGAGGAAATCGACCAACCCAGTTTTTTCAGAGCTGTACGAGCAACCCAAGGGTAATCAAGACTGGAACCACAATACCGACGTCTCACACATATGTCACTGTGCCATTCTGAGCTTTGGCGGCTGCAGGGACGGTGTTGTGCCGACCATCCGAGAGGCCCTGTAGCGCTGCCGAAATCAGTGCCTCGTACTTTGGATCGGAAGTCGACTTCGACCGTTCGACCTGCGAGGGTGAAGCAACGGTGTCCTCAAGGGTGGAGGCCCGGTGCCGTCGAAAATACCTGTGGAGCTATCTCAATCGATCGGCGGCGCGTTCGGCGGGTTTCGTGATATGCAAACTCAGCTGCAACAGGTGGCAACCAGAGTGCCAACGGTGCACGACTTTGGCGTGTAAACGAATTCCTAGATCTCTCATTTTTAAAAAAAAAATGGTGCCGAAGTCATAAACCTGCCAAAGTTGATCATGGATGGGGATACGTTTGTCCAACGTCCAACCCCCGAATGTTGCACACACCCGCGAGCGCTTACCCTCAATTTCACACGCCAGATTGTGCTCCGTCTTCAGTATGGTACACCAACGATGATTTGGAAATGTTGTATGTACTGGAGATATGAAACTTTTTTTTTTTTTGGAAAATTACTCAGTCAATTTGAGATAGATCAATTCATATCGACACCGTTTGGCCCACTGTCGGATGTCGACTCGTGTGAAGTCAAGAGTAGCCGGGGGCCACTCTCGATTGCACGCGGGCCTGCGACGAGCTCGCTGAACCTGGCTCCCAGGTGGTCTCGGCCATTCGGCGCCCACGAAGCTACCTGTGGAGCCGCTCCACCCATCCAGTAGGAAAGTATATAACAACCCGTACGCAGAGGGGGTAAACCAAGAACGACGCGATCCTCTCCTTCGTCTGCGCTCCCATGTCTCCCGCGCTCCTCGCTTCGCCCCAAATGGGACAGCATAGCGTTTCGTGGTACGGGCAGCCGGGGCAGGAAAGAAAAGGGAAAGATGGACGGACCCATCTTGAAGCTTGAAGACTCTCGACTCGACAAAACTTGCGTCACGACGTTCGAATCGAGTCGTACTCGAATCTTTCCACGCAAGTGCCAGTGTGCACGGCGCGTCGCGGCGTCGTTTTCGAGTCTGCAGGCCCTGCAGCACGGGCTGGCCGCCCACTATGTACCCAACTTGCCCCACGGGTACCGTCGAATGGCGGACCCTTCTCTTCCAGTTCTCCCAAAGACGATCCGGCGCCACCGGCATCCGCCTCGACCATGCGTGCCTTGGGTAAAAAAAAAAAACTACAACAGGGATTCGGTACTATACCAAGCGAGTTGTGCAAGCACGCGTGACGACCGGTTCACCGTGGACTGCAGTCTCTCAGACCAGTGTTTGAGAAGATTCCGAGCCGCTCCTCCGTGTCAGTACGTACTTTGGCACTAGTTGGCGTGTCCGTACTTGGTGGAGAGCGGCTTTCGTCCAAGTCGTCTCATCAAGCCCCCGGGCCGTTTGCCCCCTCCGACACGTCTACCAATTCCGACATCGGTCGGTAATGCAAGTTCACACCGCTGCGAGTCCGAGTCGGGAGTTCCAGAAAGAAACGCGGTGATTCGTTCCAAGAATAAAACACCCGTCCGATGCTCACCGGACATGAACGTGAATCGATCCACGAAAACAGGAGGCCTGCCCCGTGAATGTGGAGGTGTCTGTCGTGCATGACAGGAATACGTTGCATTTACAGAATATTTAGGAGAGCATACGATAAATATGTGCTTGCATTGGCGCGTTCGTGTATCGCTCGAATACGAGGGGGACCAGGGACAGGAAAGACTCGTCGTCATGGAAAAGTCCCCGGTTTGAACAACGGTACCACCAAGTGCTCTCGGTTGGTGACGTCAACCCCACGAAAGTACCCTTCACGAGAATCGACAAGATGCGTCAATAAACCAGACGGACGAACGAGCACCACGGACTCACTCGGACTGAGGTAGTACCACAACACCGTCCCCTGCACAAAGTTCTCCAGCGCATACAGATACCTTGCCAGCTCTCCGTCCACCTCCGCCCCGAACGATGGCAGTCGGGCCTTGAGTGACACATAGTCCTTCATCCGCTGATCGAGCATCTCCGTCAGAATGTCGATCGCTGCTTGCAGACCCACACCGCGCTCGTTCATGATGCAGAACACCAGATTCTGATAATCCCCGTCCGATTGTTCCTTCTGTCCGTCCGCCGCCCCCGCATTTCCCGAGTGTGGCGCGTCAGCACATCGGTGGGGTGCGCAGAAGAAGAAAAAAAACTCACGTTAAAGGAGCACAGATCCTGGGTTTCCGAAATGGAAATCCCATCGGCAAACAGTTCCATCATACCGAGAATAGCGCACTCACGTTAGGCCATGTCATCAGATCTGCCGTCGCCTCGGACATCCCTCTGATGATCGCATTCTCGAACACCCTGTCCGGGAGGTCCAGGTCGAGGGCATATTCAATCATCGCTACGTAACGGAACCCATTCAATCAATAGAGTCACCCCGACATGTTCGGAGAACCTTGTCCGTACCTTCCACCATGGCTGCCCCAATGGTGGCACGCCGCATTGGAATGAACTCGTCCACAGGTGGAATCCGCTCCTGCGACCGATTTCGTGACTGCGTCACTTGCGAATCACTCCACGCCATGAACGAGCGGACAAATCTGCAGTGTGCTCAGCATGCGAATCCTCTTGTCCAAGGGGTCACTCCGTACCGGTTGTAAGCGCCTGGAGTCGACGTTTCGCGGAAGCGGTTCAAAAGGCTGCAAGGGCTCTTCTCAATAACATCTCACGGTGACCCCAGCAATAACCCACTCGTGTAACATCGCAGCATACGGATAGTTTGGCCGAGCGCAATCTGGGTCAGCGACAATACTCATCGAAATATCATGCCCTGCCCGGACCACATCTGGCTGGGACTGAAGGTCGCCCTCATCCGACAGGTCATCCGTCTGACTCGATGTTGTCAGCACAGCCCACGTTAGCCACACGTGATCGACGCACGGAGAAGGCCCAAAAGTAGAACATGAGACACGTAGTGAGATGCTTCAGGTCGGCATCCGGGAAGCTGAGAGCAGCGAACAGGTCGAATTTTCCATAGTTTATGAACTTGGATCGACTTCGGTCATCATACAAATGTATTCTTGGATCCCATCGTGAGCAGCGGGTCGCAGGAGCGGGAACCGACGCGTGCATACCCGTTGAACCAGGCGCGAGCCTCACGATCGGCCTCTGCCTGGTGAGGATTCACCCGCAATTCAAATACACGGCCGGTGATGGCAGAGAGATCCCTGAGGTAGAACTGGGATGGGAGAGAGTTGAATATCATTTGGAAGTAAAGGAGGAACAGAGGAGAGTCGATGGGGCTCAATGTCGCTGGGGGATGTGACACGGAGGGAAGGATACTTCAATCGGCCCTTCTTATACAGAATCGGACAGGTATATGACAGCAGCAAGACTGCTGACCGACCTGCTGAAAGGAGGTGAATACACAGATTAGATTTGGGGATGCGTCTATTCACCGACTTGGTCGCTGTACCCTGAGCATCACGACCTAGGATAGAAGGACCCAGGAACACCGCGTCCTCCGTCTCGATCGTTTTCCGAGCAACCGGGGATGCCCTGGAGATAAGATTGTCAAACCCGCCGACGAAGGGTACCCATGCTGCCCAGCCGGGGCCGTATGCATGGCACAACTTGAAACATATGCCCGAATGCAGAGGATATGCACGTATGCGCAGAGCCGGAGTCCAGATCCTGTAACGGATCTCATCGTTTTCTGTACGTCATTTTCCCAAGCAGCGGAACCTTTGCAACGGCTTCAAATTGGGGATGGGTCCACCTCGCCTCCTTTCGCACACAATGCGGTGCCCGGGGGCCCAAACTCCGGTCCATGTCAGACGGAATACCATCCGGGTGAGGTCATCTGCTGAGCAGCGAATGATAAGTAACAACTCGTTCGACCTGCCTACATGAGCCGATGGGACGATAGAGTTGGGCCGTCTGACCTCGAGCTTGTGGCCTCTCTTTTCTTTCTTCTTCTTTGGCTTGAGAGGATTCCACTTGAAGTATGCACTCGACTCGCATTGTTTTGAACAGAGATATGGAGCAGACGAGGTGAAGCTGGTCGACGGGGTTCGACGACCGAGGGATTTCGCCGCTCGTCGCTCGTCATCGATTTCGAAAGCGGAACCAAGTGACTTTGAACGAGAACGGGAGTGAGATCGGAAGGGAACTGCGATGGAAAAGGACTATGATATGACGCGGTCATGTATGTGGGCGCAATGGACACCTGAACGCTGTGGCCAGCAAAGAGAGTCGTGGTACAACAAATAAGAAAAAGGGCGGCTGTATCTCATAGCGTTCGTGAATGAGACGAGTGGGGCAGAAAAGGAAAAGGACGGTCGTAGATAGCGATAGACTTCGTGGCCGAGGAGCTTCGGTGACGCGGCCGTGCGTTGGCAACTGTCCCCAGTTTTTGGGATTGTCTCAGGTCCTGGTCTTCCTCCGCAACGCCGGCTAAATCTGCGACATCGACATCCTGAGCGAGCACGCGAGATAGGGTAGAGCCGGAGGGCTGCGAACTCGAGCTTCCGTCGACCTCCGTACGGGTCATTGGGTCAACAATGACCTCGGGGCCGAAGTCGCGCGGGCGAGACTTGGTGGTTGCTAAGCAACTTTGTAGACTTGCGGTACCCGCTAATGCTCAACGCGCGCTCAACCCCTGCGACGAGCTCGCGTGATCCCGTGAACACATGCAAGCTGCCAGTCAGGCTGCGTGGGGCCGCTCCACCCGTCCAATAGGAAAAGTATATAGCAACTTGTGCATAGGAGGGTAGACCAAGAACGACGCGGTTCTCGTCTTCATCCGCGCTCCCATTCCTCCCGCGCTCCTCGCTTCGCCGCAAAAGGGCAGCGAAAGACGCGACGGTCGTAGGTAGCGATAGACATTACGGGCCAATCTCGAGACCCTGCAAAACGACAATGCAGCTCGAACCGGTGCACGCACTCCACGACGTCGGCCCTTCTTGCAGGCCCTGCAACAACACACGGTTGGCCGCTGCCCCATGGGTACAGTCGATGGCGGACACCAGTTCTCCGAAGGCTCCGGACATCTCCGTCACGGCGTCGTGCTCGCCACCGGCCGCAACCTGGGCTCCAACATTTGCAGCAGGGATTCGGTAAGCATGTTGTGCAAGTTCACACCGCTGCAAGTCCGTCGGGGACTCTCGACCTGTCAGCGCGGGGGACAGCCAGTTTCTTTGCGATACAGGTCCGCGACTGTGTCTGCGCAGCCTTGTCCGTGTTCTCATGACCCGGGCCGGGCAACGCGGCTCACCGATCATAAACTCGTCTTTCGCGGATCAAGCTTCCCCTCAGTACGCCGAGTCTAGTCCACGTCATATGGTCCTTCGTTGGAACAGTCTGGGATCGAGTCTGATAACCTCGGTCGCATGGAACCAGAAGGACAACCTGGGCATCGACCGTGCGTATACAAGCTGGGTTTGCTTTACCGTCGGCTGCTATCCGACGTGTCCGACGCTAGTGCGTAACCATCCTGGGGCCGTTCCCATTGCAATTCATCCTGTTCTACGGTGATGTGGCAACGGGATGGATGACCAGGCCAGCCGGAATTAACGGGCCGCTGGACTCGAAATTGACTCGATGCTCTCAGATGACGACATCTCCGCACGTCCTCTTGCCGATCTCTACAGATACTGATAGGTGGTGTTTACACATTCGCTTTCTCCGACTCCCAGTGCTACATGGGCATATGCTGAGTAGACACACTCACAACCAATGAAATCGCTGTGGTTCTCCGCCCTGTCTAGCATTGCCACTACACTGCCACACCATCGCGGGCTGTGAGCGGCGGGTCTCCGATCAAACGCTTACGCGGCTAACTTCCTCCTATCCCACATTCCGGATGGAGAACCACCTCCAGCGCAGTCAATTTGATTGCCGACAATGGTATATGGTACTTCTTGTACTTTTCGTGTGCGCACACGTTCGGGACAAGCTCCAACCGGCCGATCTCCACGTTCCCGAGATGCCCATCCCGGAGCATGTTCGCTTGACTGATAGCATTCTCGTGATGCACTGTGCTGTGCCACACAAACGGCGAATCGTTCCACTCCGACTTCGTCTCTGAAGCAATAAACATCCCAGCAGAGAAAGAAAAGGAAAGGCGCCAATGAAATGCGTTTCGAATCTCCAACAGTTCCCTGTACGGTTCCACGCTGTCCTCACCCTGGACGTGTGAGACCTCTGCACGTTCTGTGGTGTCATGCCATGGTCGACCACTCCACGGTCCTTTGCAGGGCATCATCGAGGCCGACCAAGCGTCGCTGATCATCCCATAGGAGTCGTATCACAATGTGATTCTTGAGCATACCCGCCCTGTCAATCACCTCTTTGGCGTACGCATCGTTGGATCCAACGTTGTCTCGGATCTATTTCCGCTGTCCATCCCCACCGCCCGTCGATGCGGTGTAGCATAGATCGAGCACATCTTGTCGTGGGCAACGGCAAGACGGAGGTCAAAAACAGACGCCCACCCACGCCCGTGCCAAGTTGGCAACTCGGATACGAAAGCAGTGATCGTCGAACGAACGCCTCCGGGTCAGCGCCCACGCGCTCACGACCGGCAGTCGGCGACAGTAATTGGGTAGTAGTATCGCCAGGGGGTCACCGGTGACCCTTGATTTTTTTTTTTTTTCATTTCCGGAGACCCATCGGGATCGTGTTTCTTTCTCTCGTGTTCGCCCGGCATCGGCAGCGCGGGGATATCTCTAGCGTACCTTGTATTCCCAACCGTAAAAACCCGTTCGTTTCGGGCGCCGTCGGCGCCGGGATGTGTACAACTTTGTAGACGATCGATATTCGAGAACGAGCGGCCGCGTATTGCCCGTAAGTAAGCGTCACCCGACGCAACCACGTCTTCGTCTCACTTGTTCTTTCGTAGGTGATCCTAACGCGATGAAGAGGGGGGGATGATCGCTCGATCATCCCGAGCCTATCAGCATCCTCTCTCCGAGAATCCTCGAAGATGCCTCACCCACGCTCGTTTGGTGTTTGGCGGCGAGGATCGAGCTCCTCGATCGAACACGCGACCGGAGTTGTGCAGGCGTCTCCAGATCCATTAGGTGGACCGAGCAAGTACTACGTCACCACCGGCACCACCCACCCAACGGATATGCCGGGCCCGTCTGCGCGTCTGTGCGTGGCAGAGGCGCCCCAAGAGCGACCCGCGTGGTAAGATCTGGTCTATCGTGTCTCGATCTGCCGTTCATCGGATTAACACGCACGCCATGCCATCTCGGGACCCGTGAGTGTCTTGTATGTCGCAAGATCACGACACGACTAAATCCGTGACGGCGCCAAAAAGATATATATATATATATATATACATAGCGATCGCAACGACCGGGCGAACACAGCAAAGTTTGCTGACTCGGAGGGTCCACGTCCCCCCGAAACGGATCGGATGACTCGGGGTGGGAAGCCACGTATGACGATGGCAGAGCCACCCTGAATATTTGAATCCTGACGCGGCGGCTCGTGGGCACACCGGGACAAACTTGGGAGTCGGTCACCGGTCACTCCCTCCAGCTGGAGATGCGGCCGTTCGACTCTCGGACGCCACTGCAGTATACTAGCAGCGCGTGGGTACAGCATTCCGCTATCGCAGACGAGTTGCCCTTTTCCCCCCGCAAGCAATTAGAACACACCTCCAAGGAGACCCGTGTCGCAAAATACAAAGATTCGGCGCTCGGCAACGAACGTTTACCCGACATCGACTTGTCCAATCGTGAGAACTGAAACCATCTATGTCCGGGAGATCGTTTCGTCATGGTCGCTCTGCGGAAATCTCCCTCGCGGTGTCCGAACGCGCAGGTTCACCAACCTTACGCACCCATACTCGCCGAAACCTACTAAATTAGCACGAGATCGCCCTACCACGTGTGACGAACGTTTTTTTTTTTTTTAGACAGGACATGGCCAGTCGACAAGTGCTACAGCGATCAAACAAGGATAGCATACAGACAGACCAGCAGAGCGTTCCCAACAGCTTACTTGGCCGCGTCCAACAACCTCTTCTCCGCTTCCTCAAAGTTGATGACGTTCCAGATCGCGTCGAGGTACTGTTGTTCAAGAAGGCAGTGTCAGCGACCAACCACAGCCCCCAACGCAGTTCGGCAAAAAAAAAAGCACTGACATCGCCCTTGACGTTTTGATACTGTGTTGTTCCGCAACCACACGAACGTACCGATCAGACCGGTCCAGGCTCGTCGTCCTCAGATCAACCAACAACTCACCTGGAGATAAAACGCCTGTGAAACAAGCGGGTCAGCCGACGGGATGCCACACACCCAACAGCATTCCAAACAAACGTACGTGTTCCCAAATATCCACACCCAGGATAGGTACGTGGGCTGAAACACCCGACGCACGTCAGCCCCGACCACACACGTTCGACCGATCCGTATCGACGTACAGATCAACGGGTCCTGGTTCGCAGTCGTCACAATCTCGAGCGTCTTCGTCGTCTCGTTGTATCCCTACGAAAAAATAAAAATAAAATAATAATCATACACCAACGACGACAAACTTACCAGCCAACCCCAGCCGCTTCCCTGAATGCCCGCCGTCGTCGCGTTAAACTTGGCCTTGAACGCGTCCACGGACCCAAAGCTGCGCTCCAACGCCTGCTTCAGAGGCCCGTCCACAAGTTTTCCCCCCTCGGCGCTCGCAGGCGCCAAATTGGTCCAAAACAAGGTATGATTGATATGTCCTAGTGCCACCACCACGTTCACACACGGAAAGAGAGGAGGAGAGCGACGGAACGCACCGCCACCGTTAAACTTGAGCGCGGCCTGCAACCGGATCCGCTCGCGCACGCTCGTCGATTCGGCGTACGCCTTTTCGGCCGCGTTCAGTCCGTTGACGTAGGCCTGGTGGTGTTTCGTGTGGTGCAACTTCATGATTTGCTCCGAGATGTGTGGCTCGAGTGCCTGTCGGTGTCAAACGTTTGGATGCGTGCCGTCTGGTTCTGCGTTCAATCATGTTATGATGGGGACGCACGTTGTAGGCATAGGGCAGCTCTGGAAGCGTGTGGATCGAGGCAACGATGCCTGGCCTGGTCAACGCGCGGGAAAGCGTCGGTTTCAACGTCGCTCGCGCAACGGACAACATGGCTCAAGTCAGAGAGTGAGTGGGTCGTTCGGTGGGTGAGTTCGGAGGCGTCCACGTTGGATAACGTCATATGCTTAGCCAATTACATAATTAGAGTATTTCTCATGCTCGCTTGGAAGCGTATACATCCTTGTTTCCTCCCTCGGATTATAGGCTACGTGTAGGTATTTCGTCGACGTAGAGGCAATAAGAAAGAGAGCCAACACTTTAACCAACGTCCAAAGAAACCGCGCCTCAAAGATGGACCGAATGAACATTGTATTTAACCTCTGGGAACACTCACACGCGCTCAGGCGAAAACGAAAGAAAACAAGAGAACAGAAAAACGGGTTTGAAAGCAATAATGATCAGTAGAAAATAAGAAAAGACGGGCGACGACGGTAAAAAAAAAAAAGGCGGTGTCGGGGTGACTATCACAACACGGATAACAAAAAAAAAAAAGACATCATCTCCCCCACCCGTTACTGCCAGCGCGACCCCGAGACCTCGCCTGCGCAGCCCACGGCCGGTCACCACGATCCCAATCAAGTCGGTCTCGGTCAGCCGATGGCCCCCGTGGGATGTACTGAGACCCCGAGTACGGCGGCCGGGGTGGATACGGTGGCGAATGCGTCGGTTGAGTCATACTGCCTCGCAGAGCACGGGGCCCGCTTGGAAGTGGTCGAGATGACGTCGGTGGTGGTGTAGGGCCAGGAGCATTTGACAGCGAGGAACGTGAAAGAGGAGGGATGGGTCGTCGAGGAACAGGCATCGTCGAAGAGGAGGTAGGCCCGAGGTTTGGCGAAGGTGGATGGGGAGCATGAAACGAACGCGGTTGTGTAGGTGGTGTGTGCGACCGTGGCACATACGTCTTGGGTGGGGTGGAGCTAGTAATCTCGCCATCCTCGTGTGAAGGCCGACGAGAAGACGAGACGCTGGACGAGGAGGCGAGGACGTGGAGATGCGTCGAGGGATTCGCACCTGAAGTAGAAGCGGGAATGCCAACCGAATTCGAACGAGAGTTGGCGGCGGATGTAGGAGTCGATGTCGAGATAGAGGCTGGTGTGGGCGTCGAACTGGGAGTCGAAGGGGCAATAGATTTGGGTACAGAGTTTGCTGGCACGGTGCGATCCATCGCTGTGGCTTCGCTCATCTGTTTGGTCGGCAATGGTGGCGGTGGAGGCTCAGGAGCGGAGCCCCCAGCATCAGGCGTACGATCGCCGGCATCAGTAGGTCCACTTGGTAACATCGCATCCACGATCTCCATCTTGGCCGAAAGCGTCGTCAGAGGCTTATTATCACTTGGCGTCTGCATTTGATCCGTGTTCTTCCACTCGCTCACCGCACGTGCAGAGGTGGATGATGAACGTGAGCGATGTGGAGTAGAGAACTGCTTCGCATCAGCAACCTTTCGTGCTGCGATCACGGGTGGTGTCCGCGTCTTTTCTATGGACGATTCGTGAGCTTCTGGTGGGGCCATTTCCTCCGTACGAATACCGTCGTGCTCATTCCCAGACGACTCCATCACACCGTTCACCATCACCTCGTGGCCATTAACAACACTGCTATGCTCGTTCACAAGATCCTGCTGAACGTCGAGGCTGGGGCTGGAGGGCAACGCAGGACCGTCGGGCGTCGCAGGCGAATGATGCGACTTGGCCGCCATCTCTTCCTCGCGTTGCTTCCTCCTGCGTAGCGCAAAGTCCTTGAGCGACATTTTCACCTTTGGCGGAGGCGGCGGAGACAGCTCCCGTGCCCGCTCTGTAGGCTCGGGATCAACAGCCATCGCTTCTGCTTGAGGCGTGCTTTCATCCACCGGTGGCGACGAATTGTGTTCTGGTAGGACGCCATCCACCACCGCAAGATCACTGTGTGGCAGGATCTCTGACTGAAAACGAGGAGAACCAAGCACCTGCGATGGAGATGCGTCATGTGGACCATGATCTGCGGTGGTCTCGGAAACCTCCGTGTTGTGCGAGCCAGCACTGCCATCTTCCGTTTGATCATCTCCAGTGACGTCCACGTCAACGTCCATGGCATCATGGCTCGACGGGCGAGCTTCTTCGTCACTCACGATCTCAGACGCTGAAGGCTTGGCACGGACGTCGTCGGCACCAACAGAATCCACACCATCCGACGATGCTCTTGGCCGAGGCAGTCCGCACAAGATTTCTGGTGATGCGAATCGGACGCGATACACTTCTCCATCGGCAGGACGTTTCTTGTCCACGTCTTGCAGAGGATCCGTCTCGTGCTGCGATTCGGGGGAAGACCTATACGATTGTTGATACTGCGCCTCGGCGGGTGTATCGCGCATAGCATCAGGAGAGTCGAGGGTCACGACCGGTACGGAGAGAGACGCAGGCAGGGGCGATTCGTTCTGCGGATGCACATGTAGGGGTTTGGGCGGTCTGCGAGGCGGGGGTGATGGAGCCGGAAGATCTATTGGGGCGGGTGCCGAAAGCGGATTGGGTTCATGGGAACCGAACAGCGCAGAGGTGTGTGGTGAAGAAGATGCGTCGGGGGAATGCAAGGAGAGCTTTGAAAACGTGGCGGAAGGTGACACGCTCGAGGCCAACGATGAGGGGTGAGACTCTGGCAGTGACGAATGTGTCTGGATTTGCGTTTGCTTCGGGGCTGGGAATGGCGTTAAAAGGGGCGGAGTGCTAGCGTTGGCTGGTAAAGAACGGGCGGTACTCGAACTAGGGGGGTCAGGGGGTGCCGTGCCTTGACTGGGCGGTTGGCTTGACCGCCCCGAAGGTGCAGACGTCGGGGTCGGGGTCCGCGATGGTATCCGTGCAGCTATACCAATGGAGGAACGAGGCGACAAACTTCTTGCAGCATGCGCGTGTGCAAGGGACGAAACAGTGGTCGGATCGAGCGATGCGGGCATTGGCGGAGGAGGCATTTGTCGTGTGTCTATCAAGAGCAAAGTGAAAAACGATCGTCATGCTGGGCCAAGTACGCTTACCGTCCAACCTGTCGACTTCCGTCTCGGTGTCAGACTCTGTTTCCTGTCCATCCGCACCATCGTCTCCATCACCGCTCGGCGAGCCTTGCATATCACCTCCCCCCTCCACGGCGCCAGAGACGGATATCGGACTCTCAGCGGTCATCTCTGGGGGACTTCTCCATCTTTCGTGCGCTCTCCAACTCTCGGTACGCTGCGAGTGGTCTCCTGAATTCTCTTGCATTGATTCGTGCGCTGGAGACTGGGGCCAGACTTTACGCATCCGGGGGGGCAGCGTGGACAAGGAAGGGTCGACATCCATGTCGTCCTCATCTGTCACCCAAGAAAAAAAAATATAAGTGAGCCGGCGCGGGTAACAACCGACTGGATGCAAGAATGCCAGAGGCACGCATACGCGTCGTCAAATGACCACTCACCACCAACCACTTGCGCCTTCCCCTTGCCTTTGCTACCCACGCGTGGATCCGCCTCAACCCTACCAACGTCAGGAAACGGCTCAAGACTTGACGGCACAATCTCCACTCCACCCCACCCACCACTCATTGGCACCTTCTCTCGCGTCCTGAATCCCCGCTTGACACCCACCAACGGACCCAGATCGATTGGTCTTGGAGGTTCCGACGTCGACGCAGAGACGGCAACGCTTGCATTCTTCCCTCCATCCACAGGCATCGCATCATCCGCCTTGCCTTTCTTCCGCACCTTGCGTTTCTTGACCCGTCGAGTCCGCCTGTCGACCTCGGCCGACGTGCCCATCTCCACGTCCACATGCACGTCCATGTTCACCCCCAAGCCCCAGTTCGTCTTCGGTTGCGAGTCCAAGTGACCGTCCCCTTCCACGTCCACATCGCCGCCACCGTTGCCAGACTCTCCATTTACACCGTCCACATCCGAGTAGTCATCTTCTGATCCCTCAGACGCCATCTCGGCACCGGGCCACGGCCATCGTCCCTCCACGACACTCTCCATGAGACGGACAGCGCAGTCTCGTGTCGAGGCACCGCAGGCACACGTAGTGAACGTACTGCTCAAAGCGTGGAGAATCGACGTGAATTGAGCGCGAAGGTGGTGGAGATGCGCTGGGCTGCACCATTCGTACATCGCATGATCCGACGGGTGTGGACAATGGGCACATGTGTGCAAAAGAGCCAAGTCAGCGACTGAAACTTGAAAGAGAAACAGATAAAGGTTTGCCGCAAAGGGCCAGGGACTCACGCAAACATTCCAGGGCTTTCCATCAGAGCAGGCAACATGTGCACGGCGTGTCCGTCGTCCCATTCCCAACCCAGGACAATTTCCTCGTCCGCCCTCAAGTCCCGCAATGCGAACAGCGCGAAAGAGAGCGTCGTGTTATCCGCGTCAGAGTCGGACGCCGAAGGCGTGTCATCTTGGTCGGACGAGTCGTCCGTTTGTTGTCCTTGCAACCGCGACATGGAAGGAGGAACACACCTACCGTTTACCGTTGGTGGTGTGCCATCGTCCTTGACCATGTCGCCGCCATCTGACGCCGCCTTTGCACACTTGGCCTTGTGCCGCATCCGCTTCTTATCCTTTGCCCGCTTCTTCCCATCACAAATGACAGGCCTCACCACCGCATTTGGCCAACACCCACACCTTGCCCATCTTGCCTTGTTATCCTCAACATCCTCTTTGTTTGCATTGCCTTTCTCACCAGAATCAGAAGAGTCGGGAATTCCCCCGGCACTTCGTGCGTCCAGCCCAACTTCCCATCCCCCTCCGACGAGCCTCACCTGGGGTTTTCCCATACCAAGATGAGCATAGCCATTGAGCGGGTCGGCGAGATACGCAGCAGAGGGGGTAATCGAGGCCGTGTAGGGAGCCAGGAGGGTAGTCGCCGGGATCGCAATGTTTGGGTTGGAGGATGAAATAGTGTTTGTGGAGGGTGTAAGGGGAGATTTGACGGACGGACGTGAGTGCGATGAACTAGGTACAGGGGGAGACATGTGATTGGATATGGGGGGTGACGGATAAACAGAGGTGTATGAGAAAGGCGAAGGACCGGAAGCAACACGTAGTTTGGGAGATGGAGGGCGGAGATGTGCAGGAGTACAAGTCGCCGATTGGGGATGCACGGCCGAGTGTAGCTTGGAGCAAAACGTCGCTGGGTCGGTCCGTAGCACTGTCCGAGGAACATACACATCCCCGGCATTTTCGTCCAGGATCACTGGGGTAGCGTTGTCAAGAGGAGACATGGAATAACCATAACGATCCCGATACCTGCACTATCATTAGCATACAGATATATGCATACAAATAACAAGACATCGTCGCCTGTATGCGACAATCACCAAACGAAAGAGTAGAAGCGACTTGAAAGATAGCAAAAGAAGATCAATTCACCCTTGAGATTCCACCCTCGTGTATCCTCCATCATGGTAGGTCTTTGGCGGTGGGTGTATGAACGGTGATGGGGGGTTAAGGGCGGTTACGCCTCTCCAGGCTTTTGCAACACGAAGCAGTTGAGAATAGACGGAAGGGTTCGGATAGATGTCTGGAGGAAATGTGACGGGTATTGGGGGTTGACCGCCAAAGGTGGCTGAGCCATTAGAGTGTGATATCCGTGAGCTGCCAGCATGTGGTTGGGCTGCAGAGTGGTGTGGAATTGATGGGGATGAGGGATCAACGGGGGAAAGCATCGACGCACGTCTCTTCTTCTTCGACGATCCAGAGCCCTCGATAGCAGCAGCAACAGCACTTCCCCTCCTCGACTTGCGCTCGGCACCCGGACTTGCCTTCCTCCTTGAGACTGGCTTCCCCGCCCCACCCCCACCTTCGTCCACGACCAAACTCCCGCCAGCCCCATTGAGAGACGATGTCCCCGGCCCTGCACCATTCGTCCCATGTGACGCCTTGACGCGCACAGCCTTGAGCCTGCCTTTTTGGATCTTGACCGCTCGCTCCTTATCAACCTCGACTGCGGGATCGCAAACCCAGCACTTCCAAAACTCGGGCACCTCTCCCTGAACGATGCCAAAACAGGCTGCGTGACACCACCGCGAACAGTCGTCACAGGCGATCGAAAAGCCATCATCGTATGTAAAGCCACAAATGCACGAGATGGCGTCCGAGTCTGGCGGTGGCACATCGGGGAGAGCGAGCGGAGGCTGGGATGTAGAGGGAGAGGCAAGGGGAAGCTGTGGCGTTGGGGGTGTTGGGGATGGGACGGAAGTGGGGATGACGGGGGAAAATGGACGTTGCTGAGGGTGCCGTTCCGGGAGTGCCGTCGGGGATTTCGTCGACGGGGGCGGGGTCGAGGATGTCGCCAAAGGGTGGGAAGGCAGTCGTGGCTTGGTGGATAAGCCGTCACGCGAGATGCAAGGGCTGAGCGGGGTCGCGGTTGGTGACAAGAGCGACGGGGACGGCTGCTTGCGCTTGAGTGGGACGAGTGAGGGGGGGAGTGCGGACTGGACGATATGTGGGGCACTTGTTCGATCAACGGCGATACCGACACTCGTTGAGGTCAGGGACGGTCCATGTGTATGAGAAACGTGGTGATGAGGGTGTGGTTGCGGGTGTGGGTGGGACTGTTGGGCGTTCAAGGGAGAAAGACCGAGCAAACCGAGGGCGGCCTCAGTGGCATCGCTGTTCATCACCACTACGAGATGCACCAAAAAAGAGGCTTGATCAGGACGTCGTTGCGCGCAAGTCGTCGACGGTGTCGGTTGCGGGTGCTGGTCGTTTTTTCTTGCTGCCGTCGTTGTTGCGGTTGCCGTCGGGGGGTCGAGTGACTGGCGGGTCGTCTGCGCTGCACTGACGGCTCCGCCAAGGAGTCAACTGCGGAATCCCTGTGCGCTCGACGAGCTCGGCGACGGGCGAACCAGGAGAGAAAAATGGGGGGCAGGAAAAGACAAGTGGACGTCTGCTCGCAAAGTGACCCGTCAATTCACTCCCTCTTTCTCTGCGCGCCTTACCGCCAAACACAAGCCAACAAAGGGGTTTTTTGCAGACTTTTCGAGTTCCGACTGAACTGCGACCGAACACCCGATGCCGAGGTGCTCTGGACCGTCGAGTGGGCGGGCACCGCTGGCAAGGGCAGCCAGAACCCGCTCGCGTGGTCGACACGGCGGAGAGCGCGCGTTGCCTGGACCCTGATCCTGGCAAGGGCGCGTCGAACAACTGAGCGCAACGTCACCTCTCTCAGGCTGTCCCAGGCGATACCCACTGCTGCCAAAGCCACATGTGCGGTCACTCTGCTCTCACGGCGGCGCTGGCCATGGCCTGTGCGGCTGTCTCGATCGGGATCCCTTGGGTGGACACATCGCCCCGACGTTTTCGCCGCACAAGACGGGTTTACGCTCTTAGGCTTCATCACACATCGACCCGGCCTTGCCTGGGATGGAGCACGGGGCCCCCTGTGGCGGGCGCTGCGGGCCCAAGCTGCTTCCGAACGCGTGGTCTGGAAGGTGAGACGTAAGCAGCCTCTGCTGACTTCCTTTGCGCCTCACTTGGCGCCTTCCATCGTGCTCACATGCCATGTATATGATGCCAAGTCAAGGTAATCGCTCCACACTCGCTCGTAGCTTGTCCCTCTCCGCAAAGGTAAGGAGGACACGTCCAGCGAGAATGCGTGGGCTGTATGCCCCAAATTCGTTCTTGCAGGTGATATAACTAACCCTATGCTCTCGCCTCTCTTAGACCGACCGATGGGTATCACCACGGCTCTCGTTCTGCTGACCTGCGACTGTCAGTGCAGCCGAGGGTCCTTGTCCTTCCTGGTCCTGTCCTTGGCGTATGTTTGTACATAGAAATTTGCAAAGAGGCCAAGGAAGCTTGTGATGAGGACACTCCCGAAAATGGCCGTTTGCGGATCACCAGCGCAGTCGCCGATGTGCGGCAGGTACGGCCAGTACGTGAACGCGAAATGTTGATACACTGAACGAGGACGGGTCAGTGCGGAATCCCATGCGGGCCTATGCGGCGAAATGGGACTCACACCCGAAAGTGAACAGGAATATGTCGATGATGAACTGGACTATCTGCATCGTCGTGAGATGCTTCTTCCACTGTGTTCCAGCGGGGTCAGACACGGTATATGCGCGACGAGACAACCGCCAGCAGACGCACCCAAATCTTGGCACCACCGGCGACGACGAAGTAGTAATAGTCTGAAGCCGCCCATGTGAGCAATCGCACTCGCGCGAGGTGCGTGTGCCAACGTACACATGATGACATGCACGCCCAAGTTGAGACAGATGGCCGACCACGCCTGCGTGGACGAGAGGTGAGTGCGCGTGCGAGGCCCGTGCAAGGACACGTTACCCCGCTGATTCGCGCCTCGATCTGAACAAACGTGAGCAGTGCCGTCGTGGAATGATGAAAGACGTGTAGGAACGCTAAAAGAGTGGGTCAGCGCCACGCCATCGACGATCGCCACGGCGAAACACGACGTGCAGAGGGGGCGTTTCTTGAGGACCAGAAAGACGGTGTCCAAGAACTCGATGTACTTGAAGTAATAGTTGAGCATGTAGTAGAACTCGAGCCTCTGCGGACGCCACGCGTCAGGGCAAGATTAGCTCGGATCGGGGACGCTTACGCTTGTCCACGATGCGCTCGCACAGAACGCGTTGTACGGGCCGACGGCGTACCAGAGCTTTGCGACCTCCTCCGCGATGAGCGCGAGCAGCGCGAGACTGGCGAGGGAGAGAAATGCGTTGTGTGTGCGACAGAGGGCGTTCAGCTTGAGAGGGGGGCGGTCCCTCATGAGTTCCTGCAGGCCGAAGACGAGGGCGAGGTAGGTGAGGATGGCGGTCGACACCGCGGGCCAGGACGAGAGGGGTGTCTGGCCCGGGATCCAGGAGGTCAGGCGGGGGGCGAGCGGGGCAAGGACGGGGGCGAGGACGTCGGCCATCGCGGCGCAGGGTCGTGCAGGAGCGGGCCAGCGCGGGCGTTTAAATCGCTCGTCTCCTCCTCACTCCCAATGACCAATCGGGATGACCAAGTTCCCGATCCATGCCGAGCTGGTCTCCGGACATCGGCCACCGGGTCCGCCCGTCGAGAGAATGACATCATCGGAACGCAACATCCATTCTCATAAAAACATCGCGCTAGCCATAACCCAAGCGAGGCAGTCCACCCCCGCAACTCTGTCCATCTCTCGCTCATAAATTGATGGTGATCGGGCTGCACAAGATTTCGAGGACACCGTCCTGAGGGGAAGAAACCGTTCAGCGATGGGCTCGTTTCCAAACGACAGGATACGCACAACGTTGTTGTTGCTGCAGCACACAGGCTGCTGGCTGCCACAGCTGTCGGCGATAGTGGGAGTGCACTCTGAGTTAATGAGGCTGGCCAGTTCCAATGCAGCCTGGATAAAGCCTTGCGCATTGTACACGACGTCATAGCTGTCGATCTGGAAAGGAACGGAGCACGCGTTTAAACACCATCCAACATCAAGACGACAATGATCGAAGCTTACTGCTTGGCTATCGCAGCAGCTAATCGAGCCAGTGCGGCACTCATCATCCCGTGCCTCAAGGCGAGAGGCAGTAGCGATGAGAACAAAAGGGAGGAGAGCGAGAACACGAGTGAACATGGCGAAGAACAGTGCGAGCAGTGATCCACTGAAGAGAACAGAGGAGAAGAGGGAGCGAAGGCCTGCTCGTCAACGGCGCTCCCCCCGCCTTTTTATGCCTCGAGAGCCAGGCCTTGTGGGATGGATTACGTGCGCTGCATGACCATCGCCCTCCTGCGACCCTCGACGCGTGCTGTATGAAACAAGGAGGCGGACAGCACGGCTTCCGGCGTGTCGTCGCTTGCGTTCGCCGGGTTTCGATCGAGTGCGTTTCGCTAGAACCGATAATATCGTGACGTCGGCTGTCGACACAACCCTGGAGGATGTAGACGCACCAGGAGCGCCTTTCCGCTATGCAGTTTCCCTCCATGTGCCCTTGCGAGGGTGACCAACACAGACGCGTATGTGGACCATCGTCTACGCAGGACGTACCAGCAGGCTTTGAGAAGGGGGCAGTCAGCACTCGTCTTCGAGCGCCGCCCACCTCCATGACGGCCTGTCCGGGTGAAAAAAACGCGTTTCGCATGCGCCTTCATAAGATGGATGCGGTGGATCAATCATTGGACGAAGAATGTCTGTCAAACCGCGTTACGTCATGTCTCCGCCAACTCGTTCGCGGTGTTCTTCGTTGACGTCCTGCACAGGACTACCACGGTTTTCTTTTTCTTTTTTTTTCTTGGCAGGGGCCTGCCATCCTCGTTCGCCAGCGCGCACGTATCGAGTCGAGTGCGGTCGTGGTTGCGTACCCCGGACGATTTTCTGTCGAGCTGTACCGGCGAGCGTGCTTAGAGGGGCATGCGAGCCAACCTTGACAGCGGCGATCGAGCGGGACTCGGGTACCCCACACGGGTATGGTCGAAAACGCCACCGTGTTTCGCACCGCAGGAGGACATGATGGTGGCGGGACCCTTCGGAACCAAAACGCCAACCGGTGGGGAGGACGGAGAGACGGGTCATCCAATCCACCAGCCCGATAGACCTGGAGCCGGAAGCAAGTCCACACGGATCGCGTTTCCAACGGGCCTTTTCGGGGATCAAAACTTGAGTGTGCTACCTGCGACGAGCTCAGAGACCCAGCCAGCCTGTCAACGTTTCAGCTTTCGAAACGCGCGGAATTGGACCGCTTCTTGTTATGTCATCACGACACTAGAGGAATCACGGGGACACCGAAAACGAATGGATTAAGAGGTATTCAAACGATCGTGGTACGCATCACATCGGCCCAAAAAGAGAGAGAAAGAATTAACCTCCGCCAGCTTGAAACAACCCCACCCGAGCACACATGTACTTTTTTTTTTTTGTCTTGGGTTACTGATCGCTCGCTCGCTCGTTCGCAGTCTGCCCGCGAATGATCAAGCGATGACGTTGATGGGCGAGCAGCCAATGTTCACAAGACCATTCTAGAGAACGAACAGGTGAGAAAAACACAGGGCCCAATCAAGATGGAAATGAAAAGTGTGCGTACAAAGTCGTTGTTGTTGCAGCAGACGGGCTGTTGCTGCGCCGCACAACCGCTCCCGGCCACGGCCGTGCAGGTCAGACCGACGAGACCTCCGACGCCCGCAGCGGCATCGACGAGGTTCAACACAGACAGGATGTTGTTCGCCTCGTTCAGCTATGCGGATGGATCCGTCGTCAATACGCGGTCCCTCGGACAAAATCGAATGCAGGACATACGGTCTGCACACTGTTGCAGCAGCTGATCGAGCCGGTATTGCACTGGGTACGCGCCTCGAGGTGCGAAGCAGAAGCAAGGAATGCCAACGGCACGAGAGCAAGGAATCGAGCGAACATTGCGGAGGACGGGTATGGGCGAGAGAGAGCTGGTCGGATGCGAGTAGGGTGCAGGAACCTGGCGATCTGTCCAGCCTTTCTGCTAATCCTTTATACCCCACAGGCCGGTGTTTATCCTCCGTCGTTTGTCCTTGGACGGAGGGCATGCTGCAAATTCAGGTGTCAGCTGGCCTTGTTCTGTTCAGAATGTTCCTGTCGGCGACTCGAAACAGTGGCCCTGAATCAGTTTGTTCTGGGCACTCGTTCTATTCCAGCTGTTGGTCGCATCATATTGGAATTTAAGCTGACCGTAGTGGCCGTGGCCCCGACAAGGTGTTATTCACCACATCACACTATCGCTGCGAGAAGATGGAGGACATGCACCACTAGCCGCTCAAGTTTTTGAGTCAAGCAAGTGCTTTCTATACTCTGAAGCTAGGTGAATCGATGACTCTGCAAAGACGCTGTCCACATTGTCATTCTGAACCTGACCCGGAACGGAAAAAAAAACCCTGTGCGTATTTTCCAAAAGAAGCCTCACCAAGTGGATCGTGCTCGGACGGAATACCACCATTCGATTTTGAGATTTTGATGACCGACTCGACACATGCTTGTCGACACGGATTACCACTATCACGGCTCCGGACACGCACGTTCGTCAAAAAAAAAAAGAAAGTGGAAAAGAAAAAAAAAAACAAGGCATAACCGAGACATGCTGAGCTGGCATGCCAACGTTGCGTGTAATATTGCGGGACAGCCTGGGAGCCTATCATTCGAGCCAGCGAATCCATACGTCGCCCCCTCGGGGAGGGGGGAGGGGGGGAGCAAAAGTGCGCTAGCGGTGTGGGTTCGTCCTCTGGTTCAAATCACAGCATCGGACTCGCGACGCTCGGTCCTGACGCGTTCGGCGCGGGGGCAGGCACAGGGCCCACGAGTGGGTCAGCGTCCCCCCCACTCAATGTACTCCTATTCCGATCGACAAATCGATCTAGGCCATCATCGCGTACGAGTGCCTTCCACCGTCCATTTTTCGCGCACGTCCTTCCCCCCCCAAGGCCAGCTGGTGCGGTCATACCGACTCGGGCATGCCCCTCCACCTTCCTCCCCCCACTCCTCTCTTCCCTCTCAGAGGAGAAGGAGGCCGACTATACCCGAGAGCCCAAGCATACAGTCCACCGTCCTCCCGCGACGCCACCGCCATCATGCCAGGCTCGATCGCACCCACCGCCACACCGCCCGTGATTTCGAATCACGAAGCTGCCACAACCCCCAACAGAGCGCACGGTCCGACGCCACCTGTGAACCTGGTTGGCCCACGCTTCGCCCCGGTCTAGATCCAAGAGCGCCGAGTGCTATTTGTCGCGGTGACGACGGACAGGTTATAGGAGCGTTTGGTCGGTCCCACCGCTCCATCCCCACCATTTCCCCCTGCTCCAACACTATGTCGATGTGCTCGGTGACTCTGCAACGTTTTTAGTCGCAGTGTCCTCGGCGATATCCAAGACCTATGAGATCATCATGTGATCGGCTCTTCTCGCTGTTATCACGCAGTCACGTGTCCGAACCTCGTCTCCCTGATCCGGAAAACGGTTGCATCGAAGCATGCAATATCCGCAGTTCGAATGAAATTTGATGCATCATGTGATGTATATGGGCGCGCCTCAACGCGGACCCAAGGGCGGGGTATATGCGACACATGCAAAAAGTGCGTATCCAGTGTTGAAAACCAACCGATGCACGACGTGGAGCAGGAAGAAAAAAAAAAAGAGCACCAGTAAAACCCTAGTGTTACAGGACAGAATGAACAAAACGGGCATAATAAAAGGAGACTAACGTGTAGAGAATAATAACGCAAAGATAATATACTCGAGTTGGCCGCAACTGATTGGGGGACAAATACCTCCGCGCAGAAAAAAAGACCGAAGGAACAAAGCAAATCAGCAGTGGAGAACGCGCCAATAATGTTAGCAGACGTCTGCAGCGCAACGAAAGGCCGGGGATGTAAAGCGGCAATCACCCTTCTTGTCCCGCCGATTCCTTCTCGTGTTTCTTCTTCATCGCACTCACTACAAAGAATCAGACGGACGGCATTGACGCCGGTGCATGATCGCCTACCTTCTCTCGATATTTGGCCTGAATTGAGCCAGCCAGCGGGAAAGGCAGCGACAATCTATGGCAAAAATTTTGAGCATGCACGCGCACACTAGACGCACCCCACTCACTTTTTGATACAGTACCTTGCGTGTTCCTTGCTCACTGACCTGCACGTTATTCCCCTCCAATTCACTGCAGAAGCGGTTAGCGAGCAATGACACAAAGAACCGAGCTCACTTTTTCTCGTTCTCCAGTCGACAGCATTCGTTACTCAACATGACAAGTTGCCATATCATCGACTTCATCGACTCCGTCAAGCGATATTTTTGAGCAGGCGGGTGGGCGTCTCTCCCGTCGTGTTTGGCCGTCGTGGAACCGCCCTCACCCTCTGCCCCACTGACACCCCCACCTTCGTCCAAATGCATGTCGCCTCCGGTCGGTGTCGAGACATTGCCAGCCTCTGACTCTCCTTTTACTTTTTCTTGCCGTCTCTCTAACCAGCCCGACATCAGCACCCGGCGACATGACAGAGGGAGTAAAACCTACCCCACGCGGCGACGCTCTTCTCCCACTCCTCCCTAGCCTTAGAGAAGCCCTCTCTCGTCAGCGTCGCGAGTTGCTCCAGCAACTCCTCCTGCCTGTCCGTCAGCAGCTTGAGGTGATCTTGGAATATGGTCCTCTTGATCAGTTTCTGGCGGATAGGTCAGACTTGGGATCGGACGATGGACGACGAGAGACTGACGGTCATCGTGAACCGATTATAGGGGAACAACACGGGCATGATGCTGAAAAAGTCTTCGTCGTACTCCCCGAGCCGTACGGCCCTCAGCGCCACGTCGGCAAGGATGGGCCTGAGGGAAGGTGGAAATTTGGTTTTGACATCCCACGATTCTGTCATTAGATTAGCGCCTACAGACTGGAGATGACAGTCGGCTCGCAACACCTTTCGAGATCGCGGCCTTGAGCTCTTCAAAGGCAGCCTGGAGTTCAGGGTGGAACTCGCTCTATAGACGACAGTCAGGGTGGTTGAGGAGCACCAAGGAGAGACATGCCAAGTCGACGACCTTTCGCCTCTTGCCGTTCTCCTCGACGATGGTGTAGTGCTTCGACTTTCTGGACTTTTCGTCGCCGAGTATACTGATAGGGTGGTCCTTTGTCCCGTCCTCGTGTCTGCTGGGCCCAGGGTCGACTGCAGGGGGCTTTCTGGACCGTGGTTTCTTGGGCGTACTCCTATAGGGATTGTGAGGGGAGAGAGGACTGCGTAGAGGGGAGGGTCTGACATGTCCTTCATCAGGGCAACCTCGCCGCTCGACACGTAGAAACCCTGTTGTTTCGTCTGGGCAAAGTGGGTTCGATTGTCGACATTGAGCTCGGTGTCGTCGATAAACGGGTCGGTGACGTCGTAGTACTCGGAAGCGACATGCTTCTGCGAGGATGGTCAGATTGCCCGGAGGAGGGTGATTGGCGCAGGGTGGTACCTTTTTCCGTTTGGACTTGGGCTGGTCGTCGTGCGTCTCCTCGCCCTCGCTCTCGCTGATGTCGGGCTTGGGAGGCGAAGGAGTCGGGGGCCGCTGGCCGGAGGCTTTGGCAAGAGCGGCGATGTCGACCTCGTACTTTTCGGGTCCGCCGAGCCGGATGTCGAGGCGGATGGTGTTGAGCGGTTGCGGCGGGGGCGGGGGCGGGGGCGGAGGAGTTGCAGAGCGGGAGCGTGGCCGGGGGTGTTTCGACGACTTTGGTTTCGGTCCCGTGCCCGCAGCTGAGGGAGGCTTTGAGTCGGCGGCCGATGCCGAGTGTTTCACTCTCTTGGAGGGGGGCGGTTTCGCATCGTGGTTGGTGCTGGCGGCGAGAGGGCGCCCGTCGCTGCCGGAGGGAGGGTCTGCAGAGCTGTCGCGGCTGCTCAGCACGATCACGGCGCTGGGGGCAGAGGCTGCAGAGTTGTGGCTCGAGCGCGACGGCGGGTAGACGTCGGCGGGAGAAGGAGGCGAGAGGCTGTTCGTGTTGCCGGCGTGGTGTGCGTCGAGCATCTCAATGTCGTCGGCCATGTCGCGCCAGACGGGTGTCGATGGACGGAGGGGAGGAGGGGATGGTGTTGCGGTGGAGGATGCCTAAAAAGGAATGTTTCACATCTACGTCTCCCCTTTCCCAGCTGCTTTCTGCGATTTTTTTCGGCCTGCATTTCGACCGGGACACTTGGAATTTCGCGACATCTTTGAACGTCTGCGCCATTGCTGACTAAGACTTTCCCACGAACCCCCCCTATCCCGTACCTGCGCCTCCTCGACTCGGCGTCCGTGCGGACCACCCATGGAGACAGAGGCCCGGCTTTGCAGCGACCCCACGGCGCCCATGCTTGCTCCCCCAACATAGGCCGTTGTCGCGAGGATCCCCAGCCCAGCCTCGGCTGTCGCATTCGTCCGTCCAACTTCCCCGCCCTTCCCTTGGAGCGAGGCTGCGACACTTCCATGCGCATCGAGTGCGGGCAGAATGTACCTCGCCCGTTGCAGACGTGGCAATGCTGGTCCTAGGCAAAGCGACGGACGGACTGCTAGCGGGCGGTGCGCGTTTCGCCAGTTGGCTCTGACACGTGACCGGCACGACACAGCCCCGCAGACCGGATGTCTCTCTGCTCGATCGGCCACGCTGGCATTAAATAGTCGCCGACTCCCATGTGCGTGTCTCCTTCCGCATGCACGGGCCCGTCGAGCTGTCTACCGTCCGCCAAGTCCCTCAGTCCTGAGCCATGGCGTCAGAGACCGCAGCGGCGATTGCCTACGGCAGAGGTCCGCTCATAGGCACGTTCCTCGGCTTAGTGCAAGTTCCGTCTCTTGCTCCATGCCCAACCCTAGTCCTCACGGCACGCGCTTTGCTCGGAACCACACAGCTTATACGGGGTTACTTGCATGCAGGCCTTCTTTTACTTTCAGACATACGCCCGCGACTCTTGCAGACTCAAAATGACGGTTTGTCTTCCTGCCAGCTACAAGAGCTCTGCTGACCCCATTCTAGGTTGTGCTCCTGGTGTGCGATCTGCTTTGTTGTCGTCCTCGCACAGGTCTTGATGCTCCTCTCATCAGACTTTTTGAAACTGCTCATGCCGCAATGTCTATGTGGGACATGGATGACTACCTGATCGCACATTATGCCGACGTGCGTGCATTGGAGTCAGCGACTTGGTTCGTATCCCGACTTGATACCGTGTGCTGTCTGACCCTGGATTCACAAAGGTTGTCTACGGTCAGTCCCAATCGTATCTTCGACAAAGATCTTCTCATGTGAACCATCCTGCAAAGTCGATGTTTATCCTCGGGGTGAGCACTTTTTCGTCGATCTGGTGCCAATCAGTAGAGCTGATGTGACATAGTTCGTCATCGACTTCTATGTCTACCTGTGGGTCTGGTTCCAGTCTCTCTGATTCGGAGTGTCTTTGACTTGGCTCTTATAGGTACTTTACATGGCGAATATGGATGTGTCAGTCTGCCCGTTGCTTCTCCTGGTCTCATCTCATCCGCTCGCCCAGTCTCAAAGCGTGCATGGATCGCTATTTTTATGGCATGTCGTTCTCAGTTTCCGTGGCCGTGCCTGACCCTGACCCTGAATCTTTCAAAGTCTGTGCTCTCCGTCTCACGCACAGGCAAGCACAGGGTAATGCTTAAATTGTCCAACCACACTGATCCCCGTGCAGCCATCAGCATCGTTGCCTGTATTCTCAGGTACAACTCACGTGGCGGCTCGCGTTCGCATCATCTGACGCTTCGCGCCAACAGTATCCTAAAACCGACATGGCAGGCCTATCTAGACAGCTCGCGAACGCTGCTGATCACCGGAAACATGCTCTTCATCGTTGGAGACACCTTTTCGGCGTGTGCGATGGCCTACCATCTCGCCAGGTTCAAGTCCTGGGTGCCGCCCAACTTTCCGCGTCCGAGGGTCAACATCCTCTTGAACCGTTTCCTCGTCTTTTGGGTCGCCACAGGCGCATTGACGTCGTGCGTACTTGCTTACCTTTCCTTGTCCGGGCGGATACACGTCGGGTTTGGTGCCAACGCGGGGCTGACGCATCGCCATTCAGGCTTGTGGACATTGTCGCGCTTGTACTCGTGCGTCCACTCTGCGTTCCCTGGTCGTCCTCACCCCTGGTTTTTTTATTGTCGTTATTTACTTTCAGACATTGTCCCAACCACAAAGCCTTGCTTTCTCGAGTGCCATCCTTGTCCAAACACGACGTATGTTATCGTTCTATCGCCCCAAGTCTTGCCGCTCACACGTGCGCTCACGTCGGTGATGTTTTCCCGCCAGTCTATGCCAACTCGCTCCTTGCATCGTACGTCCCTATCTCGTGGCGTGTTTCCAATTCTGATGTACACGCGCACACGCACACGCATGCTCTCTCCCGTTCTCCTCGCTCGCTCGCACGCAGGCTCAACATCCGAAACGCCGCCACGCGGGCGTACGACGTGGACCCGAACTCGCCCATCGAGCTCCCGGGCCTCTCCCTCCAGTTCGCCCGTCGGTCTGCACTGTCGAGCGATTCGCAGGGCGAGGAGGACGAGGGAGCGCGGGGCCGTGTGCATGACGTGCGTCCCCCTTTCCTCTTCGTCTCTTGTGACGCGCGACGATCGAGGACTGAACGTGCTCCCCCCCCCCCCCCCCCCCCCCCCCCCCCCCCCCCCCCCCCCGCCCACGCTGGTCCCCGGCGGGCGGCAGGAGCGAGGACGCTCCCGCCACC
>JBBPMG010000090.1:31205-61224 GCA_038090195.1 Boletellus deceptivus
GCGCGACGATCGAGGACTGAACGTGCTCCCCCCCCTTCCCCTTCGTGTGCTTTCTGCCCCCCCCATCCAGACGAGCAAGTCGGGCGTTGACTCGTGGGATACGAGTCAAGTCGATAGTAGGACGTTTCCCCAAGTCTGAAAAAATAAAAAATAGAGCATACGAGCGTGGGTTTCATAATGGATGGGCGACGACGCGCTTATTTATCCCTCTCTCTCCTTTCTTGCACTGTGTCGCGCTCCTCGTCTTTTTCTCCGCCCACATAGCACCCTCCCTGCCAGGTAGCCTCACGAAATACACACCATCAGCATCGTTGTTTACCCAGCACATACGCATATCGGGACACTCCTTTCTTCCTTTTTCCAAAACGTCTCCCCCACCTGTGGTGTGATACAAAACAGCTTGCCTGTCATTCGTCCAGCGTACAGAGATCATTGAACACGAGAGAAAAACGTCATCGAGAGTAGGGAAAAGGTCCCGATAGAGCGAAGAGACAAGAAACCAAGAAATACAACAGACGGCCGTCACGTCGAACACGCGATTCCCATCCCGCACGTCACTGCGACCATGCAATTTTTGTTCTTCATCTCCATCCACTCGTTCATTCATTGTTTTGCCCCAGAAAGCAACTAAAAAAAGGGGGGGAGCGAAAGAAAACAATGTCTCAGTTGAGGGGGACACAACACGACACGAATGGGGCAAGAACGCACCAGATTGAGTGCCGAACCAGCCTTGAACCACTCGATCTGCCCTTGGTTGAACGAGTGCGCGAGCGAAATGTCCTGTTGCAAAACACATCGTCAACATCACGTCTCGTGTGCGCATCAACGACTCACGTCGCGTGTGCCATCCGCATGCTTGGCAACGAGCGTCAGGTGCTTGCCCGGCGCAAACGTCTCCAGACCGACAATGTCCACCCGGTCGTCCGGTCGTACGCGATCATAGTCCGCCGAGTTCGCAAACGTCAGCGCCAGCATACCGTGTTTCTTCAGGTTGGTCTCGTGAATGCGCGCAAACGAGCGGACGATGACCGCGAGGCCGCCAAGGTAGCGGGGCTGGAGCGCAGCCTGCTCCCGCGAGGACCCTTCTCCAAAGTTGTGCTCGCCGATGACGACCCACTTGATTCCGCGGTTGCGGTAGTACGTCGCCGTCTCGGGAACGCTGCCGTATTCGCCCGTGATCAAGTTCTTGACCTTGTTTGCCTCGCCGTTCTCGGCGTTGATGGCGCGGATCAAGGTGTTCTCTGATGCACAGAGTGAATGACGACCCCATGGACACAGAAAGAAGCTCACGGGAGAGATTCTGAAGATGTCCGCGGTACTTGAGCCAGGGTCCAGCAGGACTGATGTGGTCCGTCGCTATCAAACCAACGGTCCAGTTCACCACCATCAGCCACAAGAAGTGTTCACTCACTGCACTTTCCCCTGGCCTTGATCAAGACCGGGAGATCCACCGCGGGTTTGCCATCCCATGGCTGGAACGGCTGAAGGAGCTGGAGACGTTCGCTCGCAGGGCTGATAGCGACAGCTACCGCGGCGCGGTCTTCGGGTGGCGGCTGGAAGGTGTCTCGACCAGGATCGTATCCACGGGGAGGAAGCTCATTCCCAGATGGATCTGAGAACTTGAAAGGCTGGCCATCCGCACCAATGAGTGCGTCGGCGACAGGGTTGAAGGTGATGTCACCAGCATACGCCATTGCAGTCACGACATCAGGAGAGGCAATGAAAGCATGCGTCTCGAGGTTGGCATCATGGCGACCAGCAAAGTTGCGGTTGTACGAATGCATGACTTGGGGGAGTGAGAAACCATGTTCGACCGTACGGAGGCGACTCACTCGAGTTCACCTCTCCCTTCTTTACGTCCTGTCTTTCCCATTGTCCAATGCAAGGCCCACAGGCGTTTGCAAGCACAAGTCCACCAACGCCCTCGAACGTGCCAATGTGCCCGTCGCGTTCAATCGTAGCACGAACCTGCTCAGAACCAGGGGTGATGATGAACTTGCTCTTGGGCTGAAGGCCGTGTGCCGATGCCTCCTTGACAATGTTCGCAGCGCGAGACATGTCTTCGTACGACGAATTGGTGCAGGAACCGATCAGAGCAGCCTTGAGCTCCTGAGGCCAATTGTTCTTCTTCACCTCTTCCGCAAACTTGGAGATGGGCGTGGCCAGATCAGGAGTGAAAGGTCCATTGATGTGAGGCTCGAGCTCCGACAAGTTCTATCGCACGATCGTCAACATCCGTACAGCACGTCTGGAACAAACGCGTACGATTTCGATCACCTGGTCGTACTCTGCTCCTTCATCAGCTTTCAGGTTGTGCGAGAACCGTGTAGCGTATTGCGCGATTTCTGAGCGCCTCGTGGCATTGAGGTAGTCGGCCATGCGGTGGTTGAAGGGGAACAATGACGTAGTAGCGCCAATTTCAGCACCCATGTTACAGATGGTAGCCATACCCGTGCAGGAGAGCGATTCGATGCCAGGGCCGTAATATTCGACGATGGAACCGGTTGCACCCTTGACAGTTAGGATCCCCGAAACCTTGAGAATAACATCTGTAAAAGACACCATGAGCAAGGAATGAGCAGAGGCCAGTAAAGCCATCCAACCCTTGGGTGTCGTCCAGCCACCAATCTTGCCAGTCAGCTTGACACCGATAAGCTTGGGACACTTGAGTTCCCAAGGAAGGCCGGCCACGACATCGACAGCATCAGCGCCACCAACACCACACGCAACCATTCCCAAGCCACCTGCGTTGGGCGTGTGCGAGTCGGTACCGATCATGAGGCCACCAGGGAACGCATAATTTTCCAGCAAGATTTGGTGAATGATGCCAGAGCCGGGCTTCCAGAAGCCGATGCCGTACTGGACGATTCCCACATTAGACACGTCGAGATATTACGTGCGGGGGGGAATCAACTCACTTTTGCACTCGCGGTTGCCATAAAGTCGTATATTTCCTTGTTGACCTCGACGGCACGCGCCAAGTCCTGTGCGCTGCCAGCCTGAGCGACGATAAAGTTGTCACAGTGGACGGTGGTGGGAACAGCAGCCTTGTCTAATCCTGCGGAAATGCATTGCAGGAGGGTCATCTGTCGTATGTGTGAGCGCACATCAGATCGTGATAGGCAGACACGGCGTACCTGGGCTGTTGCATCCTGGCAAGCCACTCGCTATGATCACAAGCGATCACAGCCACCATCAGCAACGGATCGGTGCGAGAAGGAGCGGACATACGTCGGGACGGAGTTTGAGGTAACTTGCACCTCGAACGAGATCTTGGTGGTGAGGATCGTCTAAATGGCCATACACGATCTTTTCCGACAATGTCAGTGGACGGCGCAGCCTGGCGTGGCAAGGACGATCAGAGGGTGAAACACGGGTGATGGCACGAATAGACGGACCGTTCGCGAACGATGGCGAGGTTATCCTCGATTCGCTGATAGTTTATGTATGCACCCTTTTCGAGGAGCGACATGGCAACCTTTGTATCGCCGATATGTGGGGTGACGGTGGCCATTCCAGCAGTAAAGCGGCGCACTGCGCGCAGGACATGACGGGAGCGTGGAGGAACGGAGAGCATCGCTGGGGGACGTGTCGACAAGAATATGGAACGAGGAAGAGTTGGAAAGTGCAGCTCGCCTCGGTTTTCGATGGATTCTCCCGAACACGGAAACGAACAAGCCCCATTTACGTCTGTACTGACTGGTGAAACGCTGACGAGAATGATGGACGAACCGAGCTACGGGGTTCGGACGCATGGGGCGCACGGCTGGGTGTCCAAGAGCAGCCCATCGCAGAACGGGGAGGAGCAAACAGCGATGGGGCTGGCGAGGGCTGGTAGAGTGCCAGCTGGCATCGCGAAAAGGACTCGCTACGGTCGAGAAAGGAAACCCCGATCGAATAGCTGGTCAATGCCCACCACCAGGCGAGGTAGCCGAGATCTCGCCAAACCCCGGAGCCGTGCTCATGCCGAATGTCGGAGCTTGAACCTTGGCCTCCCGGCCCAGCATGCCCTCTCACCATCACCCCATCTCAGCCATCTCCCCGCGCCCGATCTCCACAGACATAACCGCCTGGGCACCCATCTCGCCTGCATGCGCCGTCCCCTCGACTGCGCACAATGCAGTCACCCTCTGTGTACGCGAAGTGCGCCCTCCACTCGTCCTCTTGACTTCGGCATCCACGCTGGCTGTCTCCCCGGGCGCTCGCTGTTCGACTTCGTCACCACCGTCTTTTATGGACCACCTGCGTGCTCGCTGTACCCGTCAAGTTGCACGCCCATTCAATATGGCGCATCCATGATTCTTACCCGAAACGAGCGACCACCACCGTCTCACATAGCACGTGCAGATGGCATTTTTACCCCAGATCTGGATCAGACTACCGTCAAAGCCTCAAATCGACACCCGCTCACGTAGACACGGGAAATGTTACACAAAAACAACTGCTAGGTATTCTTTTTTTTAAAATGACTCGCTAACCGCCCTCTAACCCGGCCCCATCCATTTCACCCAACGTCGTCATCGCCGTTCACGCGGTCCCACGGCTACTGCACGCGCCCTCGACTCCACATGGCGTCCTACCACACCTATTGGTTAGGAACCGGCCACCACTGTCTGATGCACATGAAGACCGCTGTCCACTCGACTGGTGTACGTGATCGTCAAGACGTGCCCTAGCATGACCCGGTTGTCACACTCACGCTCATCTCGACCACACTGTCTCTCCGTATCACCACCGCTTTACTTTCACCCCGGCGCGCTGCGACATGGCCAACCGATCTTGATGTACGCGTGGCGCACCCTTGACCCCGCCCCAGGCGTGCCCGTATCCACCCTGACTGTCTCGCGTCCTTTTCCAGCCTGGACGACCACAACGCCCTTGCACTACTCTCGCGTAATGCCGTGCAATGTCGTCGACTCTGACACCACCGCCTTCTCCGGCCCACCTGTACGCTCATGTGCGAGGGTGCACCCACGGTCAATGGGCGCCCAGCTACCCTCGAGCACCACTGCCGCCTTGATCAGCGACGTCCATGGAAGATTGTGGTCGTATCTAGGCTCATATTATCACTGTTTGTCTGTGACATGAGTGCAATACCGGCTTGTAGATTCTGTCGTACCCATATTTGATATGGTGTTGCGTGGTCTATAAGCTGCCTTGTTAATGTAAGTTTCTCTCCATGGCATACACACATCATACAGTAGCAGTGGGTCAAGGTAAAGGGCCATCTGCCATGTAGTAGGCTTGAATCTCATCATATTGATGCTGGCAACAGTGTTTCCTCCACCTCTAAACCAAAGCAAACTGGTGAGCCATTATTTGAACAAACAGTGCATGTTGAACATTCTACATGTTTATCAGTGTTGTAGCTTGCATGGACCCTTCACATCCCCCAACACTGAGTCATAGGTTACTATATTCACTTGCATGTAGTTGTAGAATATCTTTTTCCAATCTATACCTGGTCTCTTAGGTTGCAATACCTGCCACTAGCAGTGGCCAAAACAATACCTGGTCTGATTAGAGTCTACCAGTGAGCACACTCATCCCCTCAGTTCCCAGATGAATAGACATCCTAGACACCTCACTGTTCTTACACTATACAAAGGTCCTCATTGCACACTACACTGTTATCGCAAAATCTCTGATGTCCAGAGTGATATTACACATGGCTGTATAGACAATCATAGGCAGCGTGCAGAGATAATCAAAGAAATGAACCGCGCTCGGGAGGGATGCGACACCGGCCCACCTCTGAGCGAGGATCCACCGGACGATGAATTGTTAATAAAGAGAACGTGAAGCGTGCGATCTAATGACTAAATCGCATTGTGCATCTATCCATCTACTGTCTGGCTTTGGCAGCCATCTGAACCGGCCAAGCCTCGTCAGCGGCGCGGGACAACGGGACAACCAAGAACGCACCAGGTTGAGCGCGGAACCAGCTTTAAACCACTCAATCTGGCCCTCGTTGAACGAGTGCGCAAGGGGGAACTCCTATATAAACGCCAACCATCAGTACCAAATTCATTCCACACCAACCTGAGCACTAACATCACGAGTACCATCAACATGCTTGGCAACCAGCGTCAAGTTCTTGCCGGGAGCAAACGATTCAAGACCGAGAATATCCACCCGGTCGTGCGGCTGGACCTTGTCATAGTCCTCGGGGTTTGCAAACGTCAGGGCGAGCATACCCTGCTTTTTCAAGTTTGTCTCGTGAATGCGAGCAAACGAGCGGACAATGATCGCAAGACCACCAAGATAACGGGGCTCAAGGGCAGCGTGTTCGCGGGAGGAACCTTCACCATAGTTGTGGTCACCAATGACGACCCATTTGATTCCATGATCACGGTAGTAAGCTGCCGTCTGGGGAACACCGTCGTATTCACCCGTGAGCAAGTTCTTAATTTTGTTTGCCTCGCCGTTCTCAGCGTTAATAGCGCCGATCAAACAGTTCTCTGGCACCGAAGTGAATGGAATTCGACAAAAGCAACTGATGGAACCTACGGGAAATGTTCTGAAGATGCCCACGGTACTTCAGCCAGGGCCCTCCGGCACTAATGTGGTCCGTCGCTATCAAGTCATCAGTAAAGTGTCTCAATACCAGTCACGTGAACAGTCACTTACTGCACTTGCCCTTGACTTTGATCAAGACAGGGAGATCGGTGGGGGTCTTGCCATCCCATGGCTGGAATGGTTGGAGGAGTTGGAGGCGGTCACTTGTGGGGCTAACAGCGACGGCAACAGCAGCACGGTCCTGAGGGGGTGGCTGGAAGGTGTCTTGACCAGGGTCGTATCCTCGAGGTGGAAGCTCATTCCCAGATGGATCCGAGAACTTGAAATGCTTGCCATCCGCACCAGCGAGTGTGTCGGTGACGGGGTTGAAAGTGAGGTCGCCGGCAAAGGCCAATGCCGTTACGACGTCAGGAGAAGCGACAAAAGCATGTGTAGCAGGGTTAGCATCGTTGCGACCAGTGAAATTGCGGTTGTAAGAAGTGATGACTTCACAAAGTTAGAAACGTACGCGAGCTGAAAAGGAAACGACTCACTCGAGTTGACTTCTCCCTTCTTCACATCCTGTCTATCCCATTGTCCAATGCAAGGCCCACAAGCATTCGCAAGCACGAGTCCACCCACACTCTCGAACGCACCAATCTGCCCGTCGCGTTCAATCGTAGCTCGGACTTGCTCTGAACCAGGTGTGATGGTGAACTTGCTCTTGACCTGAAGTCCATGCGCCGATGCTTCCCTAGCGATGGAAGCGGAGCGGGACATGTCTTCGTATGACGAGTTGGTGCAGGAACCAATCAGAGCGACCTTGAGTTCCTGAGGCCAGTTGTTCTTCTTCACTTCCTCCGCAAACTTCGAAAGAGGCGTAGCCAAGTCGGGAGTGAAAGGTCCATTGATGTGTGGCTCAAGTTCCGATAGATTCTGTCCAATAGTCGTTAGCGCTCACTATTTTCAATGCATTCGGAACAACTACGCACAATCTCGATTACCTGGTCATACTCCGCACCTTCATCGGCTTTCAAGTTATGCGAGAACCGTTGAGCATACTGCGCAATTTCCGAGCGTTTGGTGGCGTTCAGATAATCGACCATGCGGTGGTTGAACGGGAACAGCGAGGTAGTAGCACCAATTTCGGCACCCATGTTACAGATAGTTGCCATACCCGTGCAGGAGAGTGATTCCACACCAGAGCCACGATACTCGACAATGGCACCAGTTCCACCCTTGACGGTGAGAATGCCAGCAACTTTGAGGATGACATCTGCAACCAAATGTCGTGAATAAGAGTAAAAAAAATTAACAAAACAATCCAACCTTTGGGTGTCGTCCAGCCACCGATTTTGCCCGTCAAGTTGACGCCGATAACCTTAGGACACTTGAGTTCCCAAGGAATACCAGCCATGACATCGACAGCATCAGCGCCACCGACACCACAAGCCACCATTCCCAAGCCACCTGCGTTAGGCGTGTGGGAGTCGGTACCAATCATGAGGCCACCAGGGAATGCATAATTTTCCAGGATGATTTGATGAATAATGCCGGAACCGGGCCTCCAGAAACCGAGGCCGTACTAAATGATTCCTAGGTCAAACATACCGCAGTATCACGCGTGGAAAGACACGACGGACCTTGGCAGTAGCAGTGGCCAAGAAATCGTAAACCTCCTTGTTGATGTCGACAGCGCGCGCCAAATCCTTGACACCGCCAATCTGTGCTTCAATCAAGTGGTCACAGTGGACAGTCGTGGGGACAGCCGCCGTGTCCATCCCAGCCGACATGAATTGGAGCAGGGCCATCTATATCATATTACATAAGCACATATCGGGCCGCGATGCCAGAAGTGGGGTACCTGAGCTGTTGCGTCCTGGCAAGCCACTCGCTGTGATACAAGCATCTTAAGTAGTGAAGCCGAACGAAAGGGAGTAGACATACGTCCGGACGAAGTTTAAGGTAGCTGACGCCTCGGACAAGATCCTGGTTGTGAGGATCATCCAAGTGGCCGTACACAATCTTCTCGGACAGCGTCAATGGGCGGCGTAACCTAACCCACCAAGGACGGTCAGAGAGCTTGATATACAGAACGAAGAAAGCTAGCAGACCGTTCGCGAACAACAGCGAGGTTGTCCTCGATTCGCTGGTAGTTGATATATGCACCCTTTTCGAGGAGCGACACGGGAACCTTGGTGTCGCCGATGCGAGGGGCGACGGTGGCCATGCCAGCAGCGAGGCGGCGCGCTGAGCACAGAACATAACGAGTCTGCGGAGTGATTGCGAGCATCGTCGAGAAAGGCGTCGGCGACACAGGCGAGCTTCAAGAGAAAAAGGTCGGCTTCCGGCTGATTCCGTGCGACAGGTTGATTTTATGGCATTGGATAACGCGTGATTGCAGCCAATCAGGTTTATATATTTACGAATTTGTATCTCCGCTCGGCCTGCCGAGCCCCGGCTGCAGCCGTCGGCCGCTCTGTTGCCGATCACGCACTCAAAGTATGTCACCGGCGTGGCCACTTGCTGCCAGCTGCTGTGCACCAGGAACAGTCCTTTCCCTCACGCTGTAGCACAATTCGCTCACCAGTCATCCCGCCTCTACAAACCGCCGTACTCGCCCACCTCCGAGTCGCCGAAAATGCGAAGCACCACACGCATGAACCCGCTTCTAGCAACCTGAAGAATCGGCCGACTACGCCCTTGAACTTGCTAAAGACCATCACTTCCCGTAGCGTGCCGACCCGGCATTCCCTGGCAAGGTTATCCCTGAGTGCTAAGCCATCAGTGCCTCACTCCTCCTGGCGGGATCGCACCAGGAACGCGTGCGCCACAACGAGAGAACAACACATCTCAATAACTACATCAGATTTAAGACATGACACAAGACCGTCGTGCCGCAGACCGCAAACTACTGTCTCGGGCTACCCGTACCGCCAAAGACTCTGTGTGATTCCCAAGATCCTCAGTTCATGTTGGCGACATACTGTTTATATCACTGAGGGCTTTCTCAAACTTTGTGGCTCCGTCACTCCTTCGTCATACCACCGAACGGGTGCCTAGGAGCAAACGCAGTACCATGCTAGCAAAGACAAAGGGACACGCGCGTGACGTGTTACATCCCGTCGGTTCACAAATCCAGCAAATAGTACGGATGTCGACTCGAGGTGCTATTGGGACCTTCCTACAGAAAAAGGCTGGATGGGCGGCGGAACGGTTTCCCTAATTGCGGTGGGGAGCGCCCAAGCTCTATCGGTTTCTTGGCGTTCATCGCTTACATCCTCCGATTCCGATCACGGACGGGCTTGCATACGTGGGTCTCGTCATGTCTAGCCTGACTGACGTGAGCGTCGCGGGCCTCGGTTCACTCCACTGCCCGGAACTTGTGTGCGCCCTTCGACTTTCTTCATTCGAGCTACGGTCTGACGTCGCGTCGTCCTAGCTTCCCCGTCTGGGGGAGACTCCTGCCAGAGTGATGTAGCATATAGTGTACGGTACGCTACCGGGACGGGTCTCCCTGTCACATTACATGCGTTACTGTCGCTCACATTACATTCGTCGCGTGGCATCGATGTCCTCATAAAACGTTCAACGGGACTACGACGGCATTCACGCGCTGATGATGTTTTCTCTATCTCCCAGGAGATTCGATACACCACCATCGTCGCGGAGACCTACCCCGGCAGCGTCGCCTGATTCGGCGCCTCCTCTTGGGTGACCCACTCCGAGCCCCCTACTGGCCAGCTGCGCCTCGCGTGCCCCAGAGTCGTCAACTTTACTGCGTCGCTTCTGAGTAACGTCGCCTCGACCCTACCATCGAAATACTTCAGTCCTGGAGGGTGAATACCGACTGCTACGCCAGCGACACCGTCACCTAGCATGGCCAGTACCACACTCGTCGAGGCGCTCGCCAGTTCACAGAGGGCACCCACAGGGCACTGACTGGGTAAGGCGCATCAGAATGGGGTGTCTAGCGACACAACCCACGTTTCAAAACCGTTGGTGCAGGCTGTTCTCATCTACCGCTCGCGTAGAAACGCTGCCATGGAATTTCAGCCCACTAGCATCCCAGGAGCCCCGTTTTCTTCATGAGGATTCGAAATTGTGAAGACGACCAAGACCCCGTGTACCTTGATCGCTATCGTGTCGAGACACAAATGGACTGACGAAACTCGTGTACGAGCTAGGTACAGCAAGACGTACTAAATGTAAGGCAGTAAGCAGTAATAAGATGGGTGAAAGCCCTCCGGGGCTTTCTGGCTCATAGTAAGCCGCTTTCCCGAAGTGAAGGAGCATGCGCGTGAGCTGTAGAGGCTCGCCCTGATGAAGGAAGCGACGTCCTTGACGCACAGGGGGCATGACGGAGCAGGTCAGGAGATCAGTTATGTCTGGGCGCACTCAGAAATAGGGAACGAAGATCACAGGATACGAGATGAAAGCATCGCTGAACCATCTGCCTATTGTCTTGACGACGTCGAAGGGGGTGGGGTGGTCCATGGGTTGAAGGAGGGGGCAAGCGTCGCGTGAGGGTGTGCATTGGCCACCGCGACGTGGGTGGAAAGGAAAGCAAAAGTAAAAGATTGGCCGACTGAACAATGGGGTGCAGATTTGCGATGTCAGTGTCCAACTAGTCAATCTGGGCTTGGGGTTTGGAGTACAAGACATCCTGGAGGTCCTCACTGATTCTGAACACAACGAACGCCCAGGGATTCTCCGATGGAGAGGTGCGAGCGCTTTCTCCGTCGTCCTTGGTAATGGAGCAGGGCACGCCGTTGGCGAGCGTGGCGCCATTCATGGCACTCGACCGCTTTCCAAGAGTCGATGTGCATGTCAACTCCCAGCTGCAGTCGTACATGCTGCCTCTCCTCCTCCATGGATTCCATGGAATTTCGCACCTTGGGTGGCGTTGGCTTTCGAGCGAGCAGGGTGTCCTTTCGGCGGACGAGATTTAAAAAAAAAAAAGTGTATCGTCATCGAGCACGTCCAAGAGGGAGCCTGCGAGACCGTCGTTAGCAGGCAGAACTCGTGTCGTCGGAGTTTTCGTATCGCGACCTGTGACTCTGAGAGGATTTGAATGACCGGTTCGGAGCGTCAGGAATCGCACCTTGTTCCCCTTCCAAATGGTGTGGTAGTCCTTGTGTTGTTCTCTTTCAAGTTCTACCCCCCTCCCGTCCACGAACGTTGGCCACCGCTGAAGTTTCCACCTCACGCAGTCGTACGCCCAGCACACGTTGCCTCGGTTGTTCCTCAGAGCCCGCTGTCGCACTAGAACCGCTGCTGTCAGATCATGTCTGTGAGACCCGCTTCGGTTAGCAGGCGCCGTTTCTCCTCATAGGTATCCTCAGTAAAGTCGGGGCATACTGTTGTGTTTAAAGTCTGTGCAGTAAAGGAACGAAAAAAACGCAAGACAGCGCGGGAGGAAGTAAAGTAAACTGAGGGAAACTTCCACCGTTCTCACCCAGAATGGCTCTTGGCAACTTGTTTGACACCCAGTCAAATAGGCGCGGCGCCACCGCAACAAAGGGAATGAACAATATCGCTAACTATAAGTCTAACGCCCGCAAGATCTTCCAAGTCGAAGCTGGACGCTCGCCACGCGCCGAGACGTGAAACGGAGTTACATACTGACGGACGCGTATCCGAAACTCGTACCCTCCAGTCCCCTCGCGATGAGCGTGAATTGCTGTGCGGCTTCCCTCGTCTTCTTTGGTGATCTCGACCTACAGGCGGTCGTCGTCAGTCATACACTACTGGTTCGGATCCACCAAAAGAAAGAGAAAAAACTCATACCCAATGACAGCTTTGACAAATACCCGCTTCGCCTCTGGCGTGGCCTTTGATTGCACAAAGTCCTCCTAGGAAGTCACACATGAACATACGGCCGTGAGTCACTCATGGACCGCGAGTGGTCCATCTGGCCAGCAAAGAAGAAAAAAAAAAAGAAGACAAACAGAAAAAAGTATTTCATTTATCCATTCCCTCGTTTCCGACGGGTATTTGGACGCGATCATGGACAGGAGCTCGATCAGGTTCTGCGTCGTGGACCTCGGCGCCACGCCTGCGAACCCGGTGAGAACCGCGCGGAGAATCGCCCGACCGTGCATTTGAAAGAGGACCGTGCCCGCTTCGCCGAGGTCATCGCTTCCCGCAGTGCGCCGAATTAGCGTTTCCTGGCGAGACCCTTAGGCCTCTTATTGCAAGCAGGAAGAACCCTAGACGTACCAGAAACGTGCACGTCGCAACTAGAGAATAACGCTCCTGGAGTGACAGCGAGCTCACCGCACACTGCATCAACGCATCGAGAGCGCCGGGCGGCAGGTTGTAGAATACCGCCACAAAATGTTTTGCAACCTATCCATGTGCACCGTCTGCATCTTCAATACACGGGAGTAAATTCGACCAAGCAGGAACGCACCGCGTCCAGGCAGCCAAAGAGAGCCTGTACAATGTCGGGGTTCTCGAACCATGTCAGCACAACGCTTATTGTCTGTCTCGGGCTTTGCTCACAGATTCCATGGCCCCGGGCTGGCCGAGCATCGACAGCGATGCCTGTAGCAGGACGGGCAGCGCACTCGACACCACCGTCATTCCCTCAACACTCGGTGGTGATTTCAGCGTCGAATTCGCAAACATGATAGGCGGATCCAGCTGAACGATGAGCATGTTCGCCAACGTAAGCCACACTGCTGTGAGCTGCCGCTGGGATGCAATGCATATTAGTTCCAGTAGCGGGCCCGCCGGAAGGGACAACAGGGTGATATCACTGGGCAAAGAAGTAATAGACCGCAAGAACTCGCTGAGCGCCTGCATGCCGCACGCTGTTCAACCAGCGCCATCTATATACCAAACGAGACTCACATCGGACATGCTTGCATCTGTCGACCACAATTCAAACGTACTTCTCACCGCTGTAAACAAACTTTCTCGTAGTTTGACCATCCTGTAGTCGTCGCGGGCTCGCCGTAAACGTTCCGCTTCTGCTCGCTCCGCAGGTGTTTCGTCGATGATGAGCAACGAATCTGCTGTGCGGGTAAGTCCCTTTGCCACTCCCGACAATGTCTGAAGTTGCACGATTGCTACAGCACGTGCTTCTTCGGGAAGCTAGTGAGAACCTGTGAACATATGTTGCAAATAGTGTATCATGAATACATACCCGCGACGAGGACCGCAAAGCTTGTTCGAGCTTCTCAGCGACAGGACTTACGATGGCAAGCACGGGTGGAATCTCCTCCTCGGGCGGTAGTGCCTGAATGACACTCGCTATTGATTGTAACACCTTGCTCTTCTCCGTGTCCTGGAAAACAAACGAACACTAAGATGTAAACCACGTGAAAAGATTTCGGCTCACAGGGATGCCAGTCAATCCTGCATGCAACTCTGCGAATGCTCCTATGTGCGGCGCCAGCGCACCTCGGTTGGCATCGCAGAGGTCCCGCAGCGCGTTGGCAGCTGGCAGGCAGAACGACGGCTCGGGCAAAGCGGCAACAACGTATGAAATGGCGTTCATGAGAAGAGGGGGGGATGATGTAGATGTACTCGTGACAGACTGGGTAGTGAACCATGAGGCGTACGTGCCTTTCCAAGTAATGATACACACTCCTTTCAGACGATAGTCAAGATTGTGGCTCACCAATGAGACCGAGCGTAGTGCGTCGTATCCTGTCTTGGCCAGTAGTTGGTAGGCGTGCGAGTATGTCCGGCCCAAATAATTGGGCAATGAATTGGTTGTCCTCGAGAGGGACTGCTTCCTGAATAGACATGATACAATGTAACGTCGCTTCTATTTCCTGAGAACATGATGCGCAGAGTTAGACTGAATGAAAAACCTGCGCACATCTCACCTCCCACCCGCTGGATTCAGGTTGATTTGCGAGACGTTCTCGAATGTCGTTCAAATAATACCCCATCATGTCATTCCGCAGAATATAATATCTTGGAATCGTCAGCTCTGTCGAGCATACCAATACTGCATACATACGCATTGATAAGAGTATCGCCCACATCCCTCCGATAACTGAGCGCATGAGCAACGTTCCTTGTGGGGATATGAGACGTCACTTACACTTGAAACTTGTCCGCTTGGTCTATCCCGTAATCGGAGCAACGTTAGCGAGGGCCACGTATCACGTTCTGATCTCAAAATAGCCCACCTTTCGGCCACCCGCTCAATATACTCTGAGGCGGCCAAGCAACCTTGCTCCTCAATATCTTCACAAGCTCAACATATACGGCATTCACCAGTGCCAGTCTATCTCGTTCTTCCACATCCGCAGGCGGCACGCTACCCTTCTCGTCGTCACCCTCGTCGTCATATTCAACACTCCAGAGGGATTCCTGGAAGAGATACCAAAACCCGAGCGTCATCTCACTCTCCTCTTCGTTCACACCAAAATAACCAGGTAGACTGGTGTAACCAAGCAACAGTCGAAGGAAACTCTGTATAAGCTGCGATCGCGTGAGCGGGGAACCAGCCACGGGTTGTTGCGAGGTGATATTGGCAGCAAAGTACGTATTCGAGTGGTCGCCAAGGGTTACAATGAGCTTGCACAGCGAGTGGGCGAGCTCCGAGGCTTCCCCGGCTACAAAACAATGCTTCACATGTGTCATATGGTATCAATGAGGACGGACGACGCACATGATCTGCTGGACTGAAGTATCCGGGGACCCCATGTATCAATCCAAACGAGCAGAGGAAGCGTGAGCGACATGACACCCGCGCCACAGGCCAACGAGGAACGTGTCATGATCTCTTGTAGTGCGTCCGACGCCGGGGAGAATACTTCGGAATCGATGTCGGCGTCCGGAGTCGGGGGAGTCAGTAATGAGATCAACATCGGGATAAGTGGAGTGATCTCGCTGCCACGGATCTCACCCATCAGCCAACAAAGCCGTCTACGACGCAGCACTCACTTTCCACGAAGAACAGACATCCACGCCTGCAAACATTTAAGTGCAGAATCAAGTTCACGGACACGTATTCGATCTCGAGGTTGGGTGATTATCGTTACTACAGCCCGTACGACGAGGGGAGCGGCATCGAGAAGAGTTTGCTGCATCTGCATTCTGGCTCCGACGTGAGACCAGGACAGGCCATGGAATGCAGTTGGGAGATCCATACTTGCTCGCACCAATCAAGTCGGCCGTCTCAACCTCCTCCGCAACTATAGCTAGGAAATCGAGCAAGGTTTCCGTGGGGGTTCCACGAACAGACAAGAATTCGACGGTTGTCACTATCCAATCTGGCCATGATGACGGAGAACCGGGTGCAATTTTCAACGCTAGCGACGTGATCTGCGAGAACGGTTCATCAGACGGACGAGCGCACCACGAGAAAAGGCCAACGGTACTACCGCGACAAACAACTTGCGGAGGATGATCTTGCTCTTTCTGGACACGATCGAATGGGATGTGAGCTCGAGCACCAAGTCGCGTAGGGAAGTCGCGTTGTCCGACGGAAAGGTGTCCCTAAGCGGTGCGTCAGTCGACCGACCCAGCGTGTGCGACCGGCCACCCACCAATCTCTGGCGATTTTGACCTGGACGGTATGTGCGCCAAAGAATTGGACGTTTACATCGTCATGATTCAGGAAAGGGATGACCAAGCCCCAAGCCTCGTATCGCTTCTGCACGTCGAAGAGCTCCTGTTGAAGGCGACGTTGGGTGTCCGAAGAGCCAGCACTGGCGGGGGAGTAGGCCTGTTGTATGAGCTGCGGAGCGTTGTCGACACAGGATCAGGCAACGGCAGTCGGACAGATGGCGGTATGAAGCACCTGGGCCGCTTGGACGATGTCGGACTGGGGCAGGGTCGGGAGAAAGCTCGGGTTTGCCATGGACAACAGAGCGAGTTGTCGCAAACGTCGAGATGGGAGGAAGAGAAAGACATCCCACTCGCCACTGGACCATCCGCATAACCTGCCCGACGTCACAAGATGCTCGCTATTTATTCCTAACCTCCACCAACGAGACATCGCCGAACAAACCTCGCCAGCGTAAGTGATGGCGTCAGGTCACCAGGCAAACTCAAGATTGCAAACCGCCCTGCCTTGGCCCACTCATTCACCAACGGGAACCCCCAGAGCGCCAGCCAACCAAACGTCCACATCCGGCCCAAAGCCCCATCCACCCGTCGCCCCGTGTATCTTTTCCACACACGCTCCAGTACCACCCCGATACTGTTCATCACCCAGAACCCGGCGACGGCGACCGAGCTTCCGCCTCGCCCAGCTGACCGAAGTTCGATAATGTGGAAGATGCCAGAGACCAAAAAGGCCCCAAACAAACCTCCAAGCCGACCAAACAGATAGCTGAACGGTCGAATGCCGAGCGTCACGAGCAGTTCGCGCATCATCTGGTGCCATCGACGTCCCCACAGCTCGCTCAGGGAGGTGGACAGCCACGGGGAGTCAAAAAGGGGTGGCCATTGCGATGGATGTTGCTGGAAGAAGATGATGCATACGATCGCTAGGAGATGGTAGCCCCATTGGATTGCAAAGTATGCCAACCATGCCGCCAAGAACAATACGAAGATGGATCGCAAGAGTTCCAGCGGGAGCGGAAGGGTATGGTCAAGGAGGGAGCCTCCATCGACCGAGCCAAACGTTTCCGGGGACAACGCGCGAATGATCTGAAGGCATGCATCGTAGCCAAAGGCGTGCAGGGCCAACTGGGCGGCGGACAATGCTACAAAGACAACCCGAGAATCCGTTTCGAAGGCGGGCTTGGGAACGATGAGTCCTCGCGGCCAGCTCCATCCGATGCCTCGTGTGTTCAGCATCAGGTCCCAGGAGTTCCAGAGCGCTTTGTAGATGTTCTTTGAGTCCGTTTTGTTCGGTTTCTTTGAAGGACTTTGACGACAAAATGATTCTCGTGCGACAGCCCACACCGTAGCACGCATGGCGATGGCGCACATGTGAGTCTGGGAGAGGAACAACGTCAAGCCAAGCCACGCCAGACGAGTGTACTTGCCATGAGCGCGGTGTTTGCAGGGACTTGCTTAGGATTGCCTCCCGACATATCGACAAACGCACCACGCCAGGCAAGCCAGATGATGACAGGGAGGAGCGCGAGGCGGTGGAAGCGGGTTCCCTTGAGCTGGACAAGGACTCCCATAAAGTACTGACATATCAGGGGAGGCAGTATGTACCCGAAGAAAGTGGCTCTTGTCAGAGCAATCTTTTGTGACGTCGCAAACACGTCATCCGCACTGAAGACGACGCTCATGAAGACCTGTTCAAAGGACGCGAGGAAGGACTGACGTTGCATGGGCGGCCATCCTTGCTGCGGGATGGGCCACACGTTCTATCGTAACGGCAATAGGGTATACTCCGGCCGTCGATTTGGGGCCGAAGTCGAGGTCGAAGTCGAAGTTAATTTCGTCCTACTGCCAATCTGAAGGTTGACAAGCAGGCACTGGTTTGGAACCATCATACACAAACCCCATCAGTTGGCAGCTTTCAAGTGACATAAAAATATTTCTACCTGGGTTGTCAGTGTCTGCCAGCGTGGTCACTGACCATGCAGATAACCATGATAATTGACCAGCATTATCAGAGAATAATCCTAGGAGAGTGTCCAGACAAAACCCATCTCTCTCATTGCCATATCCTTTTCTCAGGAAAACACTGGTTCATCGAATGGTGATCCTTTTTTCGTCTATCTTTGCCTACTAGCAATTATGCCAGGAGTTTGACACTCAACTGATGTTTATCAGCACCCAACCTCACTCCCGCATGAGGTCGAGTCACTGCATTCTAATGTGAAAACGCCAAGCGCTTCAACGACTCGGGTACATAACGCGAGACAAACACGACGACCGCAAGCGACGGCTCGAACCGACCCACCAGCGACAGCGCACCGAACCGCCCCACCAGCGCGTACGCGTTTATCTTGGGGATCCCCCACAGCAACAGCCATCCGACCGTCCACGCCCGCCCCCACATTCCGCCCACCGGTCGCCCCGTGGCCTTTCTCCACAAGCGCTCCAGCACGATCCCGACGCCGTTCATCACCCAAAAGCCGATGACGGCGATCGAGTCCCCACCCTGTCCCGATGACCGCAGTTCGATGTCGTGAAAGATGCCAGACACCAGGAACGCACCGATGATCCCGCCAAGCCGGCCAAACAAGAGGCTGAACGGGTGTCCGCCCAGCGTCAACACCATGTCGCGCATCATCTGGTGCCACCGGCGCCCCCACAGTTCGCTCAACGACGTCGACAGCCACGGCGCGTCAAACAGGGGCAGCCATTGGGACGGATGTTGCCGGAGCAAGGCAACGAACACGACCGCTAGGAGCTGGTGGGTGTACTGGACTCCAAAGTACGCCGACGCTGCCACCAGAGCCGCCACGAGCGCGGCTCGCAAGAGTTCCAACACGGGGGGAAGCGAATGGTCAAAGAGCGTGCCACCCTGGAGCGTTCCGAACGTGTCGGGCCCCATCGCGCGGATGCACTGCACGCACACGTCGAACGCGAACGCGTTCATGGCAGCGCTGGCCGCCCACACGAGCGCGAAACTGGCCCGCGAGTCGGTTTCGTACGCAGGTTTGGGAACGACGAGTCCCCGCGGCCAATTCCATCCGATCCCTCGCGGATTCACGAGCAAGTCCCAAGAGTTCCAAAACGCGGCGCACACGCCTTCCGGGCGTGACTTGCTTCCGTTGTCGACGGGACGGTGGCGCCGATACCGCACGTGTGCGAACGCCCACACGGCAGTCCGCGTCGAGATCGAACTCATCTGAGTCTGAAAAGACGATTCCGTCCAACGAGGCGCAACATGGGACAAGGGGTACGCACGATGAGCATCGAGTTCGCCTGGACTTGAGACGGGTCCCCTCCTGACATGTCCACCAGGGTTGCGCGCCAAGCCAACCAAATTGCGACGGGCAAGAACGCCAAGCGGTAGACGCGCGTGCCCTCGAGCTGAACCAGCACGCCCATCAGGTACTGGCACACGAACGGCGGGACGATATACGCGACGAGGGTGGTCCTTGTGAGGCCAGTCTTTTGTGACATTGCAAGCACATCCGCGACGATGTCACTTTCGGAGCGGTCATGGTAAGTCGTCCAGAGTGTTGAAAACGAGACTGACCTTGCTCGCGAAGCCATTACGCGGGGGTGGATCGAGGGTGTGCCCTGTGCGTCAACGGACGGGTTAAAGTACTTAATGTGGCCCTGACGAGACGAATGTCTTTCGCCAGTTGTGCTCGCGATGCCATATTTGTCGGAAATGAATCAGCCACAGATTGGATAACACATCACGCGATCGTTTCATGTGCCTATCGGGCTCGCCGGTGGAGTGACAGCCCCCCGTCGAGTCTCCTCCGCCCAGGCGCGTCGGTAGTCATCCAGCACGCAGCTTTATCACGCCCGATCCCCGAAGCCCATCCACCCGGCAGAAACGGCCAGGGCGTCTTCAGAGGCGCTCTACGTGCGCTGCCTGATCACATGTGATAAAGTTTCATGTCTGCAAACCTGTGCGTACGTGACTACCATCAGCCGCCTCCCCGCCCATCCGTGATGCCCCAATGGTGGGTCACTAGAGCACGTATCTAAAGTCGCGGTTCTGTCGGTCCGTCAGATCCATGAACGCCTACGGGGGATCTCGTCAGACACCCCAATCGGGCTCTGGGACAACAAACACCGCACCTTGTCCACCTTGATTTGTATCTCCGTTCCGTCCTCCGACACCGTTTCGATAACACACTTTTCGTCGTCCTCCATCGGCTCTGCGTCCCGTCGTGCGTTTTCCCGCGCCAACAGCCAGCGGATGGTCAACAGCAACATTGCGCACGACAGGTAGCAAATGCCGATGACGAGCCACGGGATGTGGTTCCTGACGTCGGTTCAATCCATTATTGCCGCGGACCGAGAGAAGAACAGACCTCGGCTTGTATTTCGCCTGCCACATGAAAGGCCCCACCGCATTCCCGATGCAGTAGGCGCTGAGCATGATCGCGTTTGTCGTCACCTGCACACGTTGTCAGACACCTCAAAGATGAGGCCGTCACACGAACCCTTTTGGTGTGACCCGCTGTGACGTTTGTCAGCCACGACAACGACAAGACGAAGCCGGTGGTATTGATGTCGACGAGCCAGATTCCAAACAGTAACCCCACTTGATCCCGCCACGGCAAGAACTCGATTAGGAATATCCCAATGAAGGAGGGGATAAAGTATAACACGCCAATATATGCACGGGCATTCGGAATGCGGCTCGCGAGCGTCACGCCCGTGAAGATGGTCGCCATCTCGATCAATCCGTCGACACAGGCGAGGAGCGTCGTGTCCAGATTGGTGAAGCCGAAGGAGGAGATGATGATCTGACGCTGGTTCGTGAGCGAGTTGGGTACGTTGTCTAGCGCCGCGAAGAGCGCAAAGAGCCACGTCTTGGGATCCAAAAGTGCCTCGATCATTCTGCGGTGCCTCGTCATCAGTAGAAGACGACGTGAACCACGGGGACGCACTGTTCCTTCTTGAAGTGTTTGTTCTCCACGCCGGTCTGGTTCTCCTAAAGGGTCCCATCAGTACAGGAGTACCAATAGGCACGCTGTTCGTGGCCACCTTCAGACGCTGGATCGCTGTCACGCGCTCGCCTGCGGTAAGGAACCATGCGTTGGTGGGCGAATCGGGGAAAAGAAACCTACGAAACACATGGTCAACGGAGGCAATGAGTCAAAGAGTCAGTACCAGTAGATCAACGCAACGATGAGAGTTATAGTTCCAGCAATGACCATCAACCTTGCAGGCCGTGAGTTTCTCCGCGCTAGCGTCCCCCGACTGAGGTCCTCACCATTGCCAAGGAGCAAATCCGGTGGTATGGATGTGCAGCGTTCCAAAACTGATGAAACCGGAGATAATTTGTGCTGTTGATACATCAACGTGTCAGAATGGCAACGATCGGGTTCGGTCAGGTTACCTGTCCCATTCATCAGGACTGCCTACCCCATCAACACGACAGACGAGGCCAGATGACAAGATATGTGCTCACACCAATACCCAACCCGTAATGTCTGCTCCTTGCGCGTATAGAACATGGAACTGACGATCAGAAACCCAGCAGTGATGGAACCCTCGCACATGCCCAGCAAAAACCTGCACACAAAGAGCCCCGCAAAGTCGGTGCAAGCTGCCTGGGCCATCAATGAGACGCCCCAAACAAAGATGTTGAAGCTAGGTGCAAATTCAGCGATGGGAAACACAGCATGGTCACATCACTCGCCTCATCCATCTGCCAACGGGGAATCGCTGAAGGGCAAGATTCTGGGGGTACTCAAATATGAAGTAACTAATGTAGAATACGGTTCCTAGCCTGGCAATGACAAGGTGTCAGACACAGATGAGCAAGCATCGGAGTGTGGACGAGTGCACCAGTTATATCTGCACAGTGTCAGAGCCGGTAAGATATTAATGACTAGAAACACTCACTCGTTGGTAGATAGATGTGCGCCTTGGCTGTCACTTGTCAGACCACGTTGAGGCCTCGACCTCATGGACAATCTCACTTTATGCCCAAGACGGAAGAGTTGCCAAGCGTGGTTTTGTCCATAAACTGGATCCTGCGCTCCAACAGGACCGATAAGTGGAACGAACGATCGTGGAGGACGTCTACTCACCAGTAGAGCGCTACACGACAAATGGCCAGCTTCAACGGAGCGCTATCAAGCAGACAGAATCAGAACTCACTGCACATCATCGGGAGAATGTGGTAATCAATCTTCCGCCTGCGTATGCTCCGAGTGAGTGGTAGGGGCACCGTCGCTCAGTGTCATAACAAACCTGACGCGTGCTGCTTCGACCGGATCCAACTCTGTGGACGAACGAGCGATAATCTGTGCACCGGTGTCCACCTCCTTGGTGGACAGCATGTGCACATGTTGCTCCCGCAGACGGGATTGCTTCTCTCCCCCGGTGACCGGAGAAGCACTGTTGGACGGAGCGCGAAGCACACTCATGAGGGTTGCGCTCAGACCTCCCCCGTGTGACGCGACCTCTTATAACCTACAGGAAGCGATCAAAGAGCTTCCGATATCGGCATCCGCTCTTGGCACCGGAACAAGTTGTCATGATAAGCATTTACCAGTCGCTACAACCAGTGTGGAGACACCCCAAGCCACTCGACATGTCGAGGTGGCTCACGAGGCTGGACATCATGTTCCGTGGAATACAGAATGCAAGTGTATGACAAGTATTCGAACTCCAAGTACGATCAACTCTGATAGATTGAGCGAGGCACGGCGCAAGTCCGACGGTCGTGGTGGAAACTGTACCTTGCGCCGTCCGATACCAGTCAATCACGCTTCTTCGAGCCACTGGCAAACCGCGGAGACAGCGGCGCATCCTCGGCAAGCTCACTACTCAGCCTTTCGAAATCCACCTCATTGCGCTTGAAAATGTCGCCAACGATTGCGTCAACATCCTCTGTCACCGATAACGATGCACCGTCCTTTGACGTTGTTTTGGCCTGGATGACTTCCATCATCTGGTGGAAAACGTGTAGCTTGTCCATAGCTTGAAGACGATCCTATTGTACTGGCCGTGAGCGAAAACCCGATCGCGCCTGCCAACGACCGTACCCTCATCTTCTCCATCATGGCGATCTGGTGTTGCATATCGACCTCCTTTCCTTGTTCGATGGCGGTCCAGCCGTCCTTCATCTTCATCCACACGCAGAGCTCCCATGTCTTGGAGTCGATGACACCGCTCTTGTCCAGTTCGCAGGCAGCTGCCATAGCCCTGTAGTCGTAGGCCCATTCTTCCCATGGTAGGCCAAGCGTCGCGCCCTTGATCTTCTCGGGATCGACAGCGTGACGAAGGAGGTCCCTCACAAAAGCATCCCTCTTTTTCGGGGCCTCCGCAGCGATGTTTGCCAGGGTAGACTCACTAGGCCTCCGGAAGATAATCTCTTGTTGTGGGAAACCGTGACGGAGACGCAGCACGGCGACACCAGTAAGGAAATCACATATGATAGGAACGAGAACCACAAAAATAAAGAGATCCAAGAAGACATTTCCAAGGAGGGCCGTGTTGAAGGTCGGTGCAGTCGCACTCCACCCTGGAAGGAGTCGACTGACGGCGAACCAAACCCCGTAGCGGGACATGCCGCGATACGTTCGTCTTGCGAGGAGAAAAGACCAGACTAGGTTCATTCCCAGGAGTACCAGGAAGTGTTGCCTGGGATTGCCCGGACACGTCATATGCGGAATCGGAGCAGAAATGAACGGTAACGTACTTTCGGGAGGATATATTGGTCGAGTCGACGTGAGTGACATAAATCTCGACATTTGGGTCACGACTGGCAAGAAATGAGTGTACCGGGTGGTTTTCCGGTACTTTGTGGACGGGGGACATGTCGATGGAAAGGTTGAAAAGACATGATCTCGTGGGCATGGGCAGCGAGTTCCTAGTTATTATATAAGCAGACAGACTAGCCGACTCTCGAGGAGCAAGTACCTGCTTTCACACCTGCCAGACCAAGCCTTGCGGCCTCACACAGTGATCAGATATGAACATTTCGGCGACATGAGAGCAGTCCACGCCTGCTGGTTGAGACACCAGGCCAACGGTCGAGAATCCTGTACAGGTAATCAGCTCCCACGCCTGCTTGCCACCATAAATATGCTTTTGCTGGTTGTGACCAGACACCTTTGATTCTTCCACAATCAAAAACGCCAATGAAGAGAAACGACGGTGCAGAGAGTTGAGCTGCCCTCGCCGTTGGCGATGGGTCTGCGTTGACATCGCCCGTTCGGCATCACTCTCCTTGTTACGTTCTAAAGGGACGGGCTTGCATTCCTCTGAGGCGTTTCTCTGGACTAGTACATGATCTCTGCACATCCATCCTCCGCTGTGTCATCACCAGTGCAGCTTGTGGGTAGGGCACTGATATCCCTGTGGGTTCTTGAAGAGGTAGAGTTGGTGGTAGCCTTCTGCATTGTACCAGGGCCCCGCCTGGGTAATTTCGGTGACAATCTTCTCTCCCTTGGGCGTAAAATACTTGGCTTGGACTTCTTCTGTCACGCGCTTTGCGATGCTTGCTTGCTCAGGACTATGTGTATAGATGACGGACCGGTACTCTGGGCGCGCCAAGTTGAGATGAAATCCAATCACACAACCTGCACGACGTACGGGTGCCGGTGTCTGGTCCCTGTTTGTTCACAGTCGTCGGATCATGCGTGCGATAAAAGAACTCTGGATTGGGTATTGAGCAAGCTGCATACAAGCCCACCCTGGCGCGTATATGCACTCACCAACGAGTTCGCCGTAGGAGACGATGGAAGGATCGAACTCGATTCTTAGTGCCTCTGCATGATCCGTCGTGCCATCACACACTTCTTCGTAGCTTGGGTTGGCTGACGAGCTCTTGCCCCCGGTGTACCCCACCGCAGTCTTCAGGATTCCCTTGTTCTCAGAGGGCGGGTAGTGTTTCAGGAAGATGTGTTCTACGCCCCAGAAACAGCCGCCCGCAAAGGTGGCAATCTCAGGCTGTGATGCTATCCCATGGACGCAGAGACCATGCATGAGTTCCTTTGCGTGCACACAGCATGGTGCGATCGGTATGTACCTGATGACATTGCAGAGCGGTAGTGAGACGAGTCGATGCCAGACGTCGAGGACGTTTTCGTGGCGAGCGAGAGGAGCGCTGTACGCACTTGGTTCAAGCGACTGAACATGTGCAACAAGCTCTTCCTTGGAGGACGGCGTCAAGCGGCGCCTTGAGTGTGCATACAGTACATGATGTCACATGATGCTCATCCGCGCTCAGTCTCTCCAAACCAACAGCCAACTGTTATTCCCTACATCGCCTTCGACAAACATGGTCTGGATGTCATGCCACGACCCTCTTACCCAACGAACCTGGTTGGGATCGCCAACACAACACTCTGGGATATTTGCAGGCAAAACTAGCCATTCTGACCAGCTGGACTATGTTGCGGGCCGTTTCAGGAGCGCAGGTACTTTAACTCGTTTCTGGAAGAGAAGCCCTGAAGCACGCCCGCTGCAATGTGCGTGCTGAATCTGCGTATCGTGGCGGTCAGTCTAGGATTCTGAAAAGGCCACTCATCACGTACGCGATTCCTATTCCATTGGGGTTTCCGAGGCAGGACCAGAATTGACGTCGCGAGTCGACGTGCTCATTGTGATTTGTAGAACTGATATGCACAGTATTCGAGGTGCTATTTCTCGAGCTTCCAGTCAAGTGAGAGTCTATGAGCGGAGTTTCAGTACATTTAAAGCGGCGATTAAAGTGCACACCCGTAAACTCGCGATCGAGGGAAACAACACAAGAATTAGTTGGAACACCAGGTCCGCAAGTCACGCCAATGAGTCTCTCGTCCTTTTTTTCGTCATTCTTCACTGTCGTCCACGCCGACGCAGAAGAGAAGGAGGAGGTCGTAGAGCCCACCGCACAGGTCGAAGAAGTCGAGCAGGCGGCAGCAGAAGAGGAGGAACCGGAAGACGTCAGTATAACAGCTATAACTCAACCCTCGCTCTCGCTCATACTTTTTCTCGTCAGTTGCACCCGACAATCCGTGATGAATGCAAAAACTCGGCCAAGTGCGCACCTCTGACGCGACATTTTGCGCATTGTCAAGAAAAGATCTCGGCCGGTGGGGGCTACAAGGGCGAAGACTGTGTGGAGGAACTGTGAGTCGTCCAGATGCACTTTCATGTCATCAGCTAACAAGTCCCCCCCACAGATGTGCGTTCTCGTTTCTTTCTTGTTCCTGGGAACAAGGCTGATAGGATGTTATTACACTTGACCGACGGGTTGCAGTCCAGTACGTGTTATGCAGATATTGCTTTTGAGATATCTGACGTTGCTGTCCACAGTGTGATGCACTGTGCTGATGTATGTCATGTTTCTTTCGTTGTGGGACTTGGCTCCAAGTCTTTGGCAGGCGTGCGCAGGACCAAAACTATTCAGTAAATTGAAGTAGAGAGATTCCAATCATGTCGTCTCGCTAGGTAAGATCTGTGTTTGTGCCTGAACTCCAGAACGCTGAGGCTTGGTCAGATTAGATTTCCCCAAACTTGCAAATGGAGTACATTTATTTGCTTCCTTTGCATTACTATGATACTTGGTCGGAACATGCAGACAGTGAGATCGCGTGTAATTTCTCTGTTGTGGCTACCGGTGTTGTGCAATTTGGGTCGCTCAGCGGCCGCAGAATGCGAAACTGGTTGTGGGCACAAACAACGCGTGTCCGTTGAAGCTTTACATTAGTTTGAGGTTTCGTGCCGTCTGCGTGTCCGTGCATGGTACCAGTGAGAAGCACGTGACGTCATTTTTGATGGCCGGTTCCGTTCCGTTCGCTCAGAGTCGCGCTCATCAAGCCTGTGGCGCGTCCGCACAAGCAACTTTCCCTTGAGCATCATTCCCGTCCTTGAGCGTGGTCAGTACTTCAACCTAGCCTCCTTCGTGGCTTAACCTGTACCCAGGTTGCATTCCGTCATGTCAGACGAAGCCACGCAGACCGTGGTCGAAAATACTTCCGCATCGGCGGAGCCTCCCCCAATCGCTCTATTGCTCCCCTTATTACGATTGGCTTTAGCCGGGTTAGCTCTCTTGTTTCGCTTCGGAATCCGTTTTCTCTTCTCCGTGCTGTACCCGCTGCGAACCGTCTGGACCATCACGCACGCCCTACTTTCCCCCATCACCACCACGGTCAAAATCGCCTTTGAAATCGTGTTGCTCGTCCCCTTTTCAATCATCTCTATGGTCGCAGTTGCGTTGTATCCGCTCTACGTATTCTGTGCTGTTGCGTGCATCGTCGGGGCTGCCATGGGGTTCTTTGGCCGCTACGTGTCCATCGGTATTCTCGACATCCTCGCGCGATCAAAGTATTTTATCCGCTCCTCAAGTCCTCCGCCGACAGCCGCTCCGTCGGGTCCTCGAGTAACGCTGCGCAAGCGAAAACGAAAATCTGTGCGGTTGCAGTAGAAGTTCGGGTTCAAAGGGTATAGAAGTTTATCTCCACGAGCGAAGCTTGCTTTTAATTGCGTTTTATGCCTCGGGCTCCTGTACGTCATCCAATAGATCCCTCTAGATTGTTGTACCGTGACTGTTTAACTCTGGTCTACGTAGTGTGATTACCTAGGTCGAATATGTACATGATATCTCAGGGTTGGTGTGGTGCTGACTTGGATGCTGCGCTGTGAGGCTGAGTCACTTGGACTGGTAAGACCCCTAACACCGGCCTCAGTTCACGGCTTTTCTCCTCGCATGTCAGATAACTCTTGCAGTGATTCCCCCTTGGACAAGCAGGCAGGTAGAGATCTACAGCCAACACTTTTCCAGCTACAGCCCTTGCATTAGATCGCAGACGTCATCGCAGCCTTGTCGCTGAGTCTAGACAAGCCAGATTGCGATGGGGACCATTCACCGCTTTCCGAGTCCAAGGGTCTCGGCGAGTCGGGAACAATAGATCACAGTCTTCGCGACAGGTTCGTCGGCGAGGTCGATCTTCCTGAATGTACGTGTTTTGGTTTCGACGGGGTCCAGAAGCTCACGCGTTCGGCGTCCAGGCGAGGAACCGCTGCTGAAACCGCGCAAGCGTCGATTTGTGCTCTTTCCCATAGAACATCATGAAGTATCCGTGTCGTCCCGCACCTTCACTTGCAGCTGACCGTTCCACGCAGATATGGCAGATGTACAAGAAAGCGGAAGCATGCTTTTGGACCGCCGAGGAGATAGACCTTTCGAACGATATCCGTGACTGGAACGATCGTCTCAACGACAACGAACGTCGCTTTATCTCCCATGTCCTTGCCTTCTTCGCCGCCTCGGACGGCATCGTGAACGAAAACCTGGTGGAGCGTTTCTCCAGCGAAGTTCAAGTCATGGAAGCACGCTCCTTTTACGGTTTCCAGATCATGATGGAGAACATCCACTCCGAGACGTATTCTCTTCTCATCGACGCGTACATCAAGGATCCGGACGAGCGCACGTATCTGTTCGACGCTGTGGAGACGATCCCGTGCATCAAGCGCAAGGCCGACTGGGCCCTCAGGTGGATATCCGACCGGCGCTCGTCGTTTTCGGAGCGCCTCGTCGCCTTTGCTGCCGTCGAGGGCATCTTCTTTTCTGGCTCTTTTGCGTCCATCTTTTGGCTCAAGAAGCGCGGTCTCATGCCAGGGCTCACGTTTTCCAACGAGCTCATCAGCCGCGACGAAGGGATGCACACCGACTTTGCCTGTCTGCTGTTCAGCCATCTCAGGCGGCGGCCGCACCCCACCGTTATCGAGCGCATCGTGACCGAGGCAGTCAAGATCGAGCAGGAGTTTCTGACAGGCATGTCGTCCTCGGTACGGGGGAAGAGGTCGTCGTGTGCTCATGCCCGTCCTCAGACGCTCTGCCGGTGGCACTGATCGGCATGAACGCTCCGCTCATGCGTCAATACATCGAGTTCGTTGCAGACCGCTTGTTGGTATCGCTCGGGAACGCCAAAGCGTACGACGCCGAGAACCCGTTCGACTTTATGGACATGATCTCGCTCCAGGGCAAGACCAACTTTTTCGAGAAGCGCATGTCGGACTATGCCAAGGCGAACGTCGACTATGCCAATCCGCCCGCGGCGGGGTCTCGTTGTAGAACGTTGTGAGCGATTTCCGTGTGCCGTCTTTCTGCGTCAGCGACTGACGTACATGTGGGAATGCCCCTAGTTCCCTGGACGAAGATTTCTGACAAACGTTCATACCTGGTATTGCTCGTGGAAATCGTTCAAGTAGTCCGTCTCGGATCCGAGTGTGTGGTTCATTGTGTGCCAACTATCATTATTTCAGAGACACGCATGAACGTACACAAATTGACATCGGGCCTATGACATCCTCCTCGCGCTTTGGAAGGGGGGTGATTGACTTGCCATGAGTTCACGAAGTTGGCCGGCCAGCATATGATATCATTATGGTTTTTTATGCTTGCCGGAAATATATCGAAGCGCAACCTAGTGGTTTGTCGTAGCTTGGAAGGAAAAAAAAAAGAGCTGGAGTGATTGAAAGGGGGTAGTATGCATGCACGGGGGACCCATAATGCGCAAGGGAATGAGGACCCGCGCTTCCCCCCCCCCCTCATATACCTGCGCAAGTCCACCACGGCGTTTCAACGGGGTCACAGAAGAACAAGGGTGAAAAGTTACGCGTGTCAGACGAGCTCGATACCAGAACACGGACGCTCACAGAATTCGGATTGACTCTTTCACGGGCACTAAGGGACCCGACAAGATGAGCGCGCGGCAAGAAGCCACCGCTTTTCGCCACATCGGGCTCTGTGGGTAGTTTCGTGAGACGTACACAATCACCCGGTGCATTTCGGGAGGTGCTGCCCGCGGTTTTCCCTGTACTCACTCAGAACCCACCCCTGTGAGAGAGGGGGGGAGGGGAAGGCAAGGCGACTCCAGCCGTTGAAGTGAAGCCCAGCAGGCTGAATATAATCACCGTCTGCGGGCCCGGAAAGATTCCAGGGATGTCTTTATCTCGAGATGTTTACTGACCCACGAACTTGCCTCGAAAGATAATGTTGAAG